>MDKH01086463.1:0-41116 GCA_005239495.1 Nicotiana undulata
ACTACCCATACTCGCTGCTCTCCTGCTCAAAGCATCTGCTACTACATTCGCCTTGCCTGGGTGATATAGAATAGTGAGATCATAGTCCTTTAACAACTCAAGCCATCTCCGCTGCCTCAAATTAAGGTCCCTCTGTTTAAGCAAGTACTTCAGGCTGCGGTGGTCAGTATAGACCTCTCAAGATACACCATACAAATAATGCCACCATATCTTCAAAGCATGAACTATCGCCGCCAACTCCAAGTCGTGCACAGGGTAATTCTTTTCATAAACCTTCAGCTGGTGCGAAGCATAAGCAATAACCCTGCCATCCTGCATCAACACACATCCCAACCCGACGCGTGAGGCATCACAATATACAGTATACACCCCTGACTCAGAAGGCAATGAAAGAACTGGTGCTGACGTCAATGCTGACTTGAGCTTCTGAAAGCTCGCCTCACAATCATTGGACCATCGAAACGGGGCATTCTTATAAGTCAATCTAGTCAATGGAGCGGCAATAGAAGAGAATCCCTCCACGAATCGACGGTAATAACCTGCTAAACCTAGAAAACTCCTGATCTCTGAAGCTGAAGTGGGACGTGGCCAACTCTGAACTGCCTCAATCTTCTGCGGATCAACCTTGATACCCTCTCCGGACACCACGTGCCCCAAAAATGCCACAGACTCCAACCAGAACTCGCACTTGGAGAACTTAGCATATAGCCTCTATTCGCGCAAGGTCTGAAGCACAACTCTCAAATGCTGCTCGTGCTCAACCGAGCTCCGTGAGTAGATCAATATATCATCAATGAAAATAATAACGAACGAGTCGATATACGACCTGAATACCCTATTCATCAAGTCCATAAATGCTGGTGGGGCATTAGTAAAGCCAAAGGACATCACTAGAAACTCATAATGGCCATATCTGGTGTGAAAAGCAGTCTTCGGAACATCAGAAGCCCAAATCTTCAGCTGGTGATAACCCGATCTCAGATCTATCTTAGAAAACACTCGAGCCCCCTGCAACTGGTCAAACAAATCATCAATGCGCGACATGGGATACTTGTTCTTGATGGTCACTTTATTCAGCTGGCGGTAATCAATGCACATCCGCATGGACCCATCCTTCTTCTTTACAAATAAGACTGAAGCACCCCACGGCGACACACTCGGCCTGATAAACCCCTTGGCCAACAACTCCTCAAGCTGCTCCTTCAACTCCTTTAGCTCCTTAGGTGCCATACGATACGGGGGAATAGAAATAGGCTGAGTATCTGGAGCCAAATCAATGCATAAATCTATATCTCGATCTGGAGGCATGCCTGGAAGGTCTAAAGGAAAAACATCCAGAAACTCTCAAACGACAGGCACTGAATCGATGGTAGGAGACTCGGCGGTGGTGTCCCTCACATAAGCAAAGTAGGCTAAACACCCCTTCTCGACCATATGCTGAGCTTTCATGAAGGAAATGACCCGGCTGAAGGCACTAACTGGAGAACCCCTCCACTCTAACCTCGGCGACTCAGGCATGGCTAATGTAACTGTCTTGGCATGGCAATCCAATACAACATGATAAGGAGATAGCCAATCCATGCCCAAAATAACCTCGAAATCAACCATATCAAGCAATAACATGTCGGCTCTGGTCTCAAGCCCACATAAAGCAATCACACAAGATCAGTAGACCCGGTCTACCACTACAGAGTCGCCCACAGAAGTGGACACATACAAAGGAGAACCCAAAGACTCACGAGGAACATCCAGGAAATGAGCAAATAATGCTGAAACATTTGAATAGGTTGATCCTGGATTGAATAGCACTGAAGCCTCTCTACCACAAAATGAGATGATACCTGTAATCACGGCGTCTGAGGCCACTGCGTCTGATCTGGACGGAATAGCATAGAATCTGGCTGAAGCACCTGATGACTGAGCTCCCCCATAATGAGCTGGAGCTGACTGACCCCCTACTGACTGGCCTCCTCCTCTAGGACGACCCCTGCCAACCTGACCCCCACCCCTAGGTGGTCGTGCTGCAGGTGCTAAAATCATAGGCTGGTGACTCTGCTGCACGACCTTGCCTCGATACCTGGGACACTACCTGATCATGTGGACCAGCTCACCACACTCGAAACAACCTCTAGGCGTCGTAGCCTGCTGTCCTGAAGAAGGAGAAGAACCCTGAATAGCCGGAGGGAGGTAAGAACCATCTGGCATGGCACTGAAATAGGAAGCGGAGGATCTCTGACGGTTGGAGTAACCGCTGGGTGCACTCTGGATAGCTGGAGGATGATAAGAGCGCTCTGGAATAGCACTAAACTGAGGCCTGGCTGGAACAACCCTAGGAGGTAGTGGAGGTGTTGAGTAGGAAGGCCTGCTGAACTGACTACCTCCGAACTGACCCCTGCCCCTGGCTGGAGCACCCCTGAAGTCACCTGCAAACCTGGCCCTCTTGTCCTGCTAACCCTGCTGACCCTACTCCCTACTCCTCGCATGGTAACCCTCAATCCGTCGAGCTATCTCGACTACAAGATGGTAGGGGGTACCCATCTCAACCTCTCTGGCCATGGAAGTCCTGATGCTTGGATGTAAGCCTGCCACGAACCGTCTAACTCTCTCTGCATCAGTGGGAAATATCATGAGAGCATGGCGAGATAACTCTAAAAACCTCCCCTTATAATCCGTCACAGACATCTGTCCCTGCTCCAACCTCTCAAACAGGCCCCGAAGCTCCTCCCTCTCAGACGGCGGAATGTATGTATTCAAGAATAGCTGAGTGAACTGGCCCCAAGTGACAGGATAAGAATCCGCTGGCCTACTAAGAACATATGACTGCCACCAACAGCGAGCTATACCCTCAAGCTAAAATGTGGTGAAGTCTACCTCATGTGACTCTAATATCCTCATATTGTGCAGTCTGTCCCTGCACCGGTCAATAAAATCCTGCGCATCCTCACCCCGCTCACCCCCGAAGGTCGGCGGGAGAAGTTGGGTCCATCTATCAAGCATCTTCTGCTGGTCCCCCTCTGCAACCGTCCTGTGCTTTGGTACTGCCATCCCAGGCTGAACCCCAATCACGGGTGGTGTATCTGGAGTACGATGTGCTGCTGCTGCCGGTCCAGTAGCCTGAGCGGTAGGGGTCCGTACTCCCCCTCCTGCCTGAGAAGTAGCATGATCTGATGGAAGTATACCCGCCTGCGACATGGTATCCATAAATCTCAGCATACGGCCCATGACCTCCTGGAAGCCCAGCGCCGTCATACAATCAGCTGGTGCTTGAGCTATTGGAGGCAGCTCATCGTGCTCCTCAATATACGGATCCTCAATCGGTGCAACTGGTACATCTCTAGGATGCCCTCGCCCCCTACCACGAACAGGAGCCCTAGCCCTGCCCCTACCACGGCCTCGAGCGGCGGGGATAGCACCCTCCCCTGGATCAGAAACATGTGAACCACGCGTCCTCACCACCTGTGAGAGAGTAGAAGATCAAATTAGAGTACATCATCGGCTGCACGATAGGACATGAATCAATAAGGAGTATCCTAACACCCTATAGCCTCTTGAAGATAAATACAGACGTCTCCGTATCGATCCACAAGACTCTACTGGGTCTGCCCGTGACTCGTGAGACTACGTGAACCTAATGGCTCTGATACCACGTTGTCATGACCCAAATCTCGATTGAGGACGCGATGGCACCCAACAGCGAGGTTAGGCCAGCCAATATAGAAACACTAAGTTTTACCATTCCCAGTTACGCAAATTTCATCTTTTAACAAATTTTAAATAGATATAAACATAATAATGGCGGGTGATATGAAATAAAACTACAAGTGCGGAAAATCAACCAATAGGCATGTCGCATAACATATGTACAACCAACAACCCAAAATATACACTACGTGTGTGCCAGGAACTAGTGTCACGAGTGTCATAGGCAACTACTGAATATACAATGACTAAAATATATACAGAGTCTCAGACTGAATGAAATAAACAGAGAATATGACAAAAGAAAACTCCAGGGTGCTGCCAAGAAGTCGACAAGAGGAGCAGCTCACCGTGAAGTATAGTTAGTCAGTCAATACCTAGCCCAGCCTGATAATCCGAAATACCAGCCTCCGGACCTGTACAGTCAAGTACAGAAGAAAAGAAAGTGCAGCATGAGTACATATATAAATATGTACTGAGTTAGTATCCCATCTAATCTCGAAGAAATAGTGACAAGAGGTCGACTCGATACTCACTAAGGTCCAACAGTAATAATGTAAAGTAGGATGTAAGGAAAACAGTAGACATGTAAACAATGGACCACAATTGTAAAGAGAATACAGAGTTTCCAAATAAATATCGAAAGTAGTATAAACTTCCATGTCTCTTTTCCTATCCACCTATCATGAGATAAATCAGGAATTCATCACCAAACAGTCATGCGCACATAAGTGTAAAGAAACCGGCTAGAGCCAGGAGGAAGAATAGCTATGCACTGCCGGGGATCGACCGGCCCGTACCATGAGTGCATGCTTATAATGTAATCATATCAAGAAGAGTTACGCACTGCCGGGGATCGACCGTCCCGTACCATGAGTGCATGCTTACCAAGAGTCCAACTACGCACTGCTGGGGATCGACCGGCCCGTACCGTAAGTGCGTCTATCAATGTAATCACACTGTATCATAATGTAACTTCTTCCATACACTGCCGGGGATCGACCGGCCCGTACCATAAGTGCATTCTCAAATAAATCCCTGTGCACTGCCGGGGATCGATCGGCCCGTACCGTAAGTGCACTATAAATCCGTCGTGGCGCACGGCCCGCTCCTGTAAGAGTGAAGGAAACCATATGCCGCTCGCGGAATGTAAATTACGAGGCGGCTATCATGCACACCCAAATGTAAAGTTCAATTCATCACAATCCTTCCCAATTATTAAGTAAATGAAAGCTCAGGGAGACAGTAGTATATCAAGCATGAATTTAAGCATATACTTCTATTTAAGGCAAAATACATGGCATGCTGTGGTCGTACACTACCCGGACATAACAATAGTAGTCGCTACGTACGGACTCTCGTCACAAGGTACGCACGTAGCCCCCAAATACAAACATACAACACATAGAACACCTATGGGGACAATTTCCCTCTTACCAGGTCTGAAAGGAGACTCACCTCGTGACGATATCACCCCTCGGATCAAGGATGCGCTCGAATCTCGAAAATCTACTCTCGACGGCTCACAACTAGCCAAACATGGTATAATTGAATCAATTTCAGTCCAAAGAAGGAGAACTAACAAGAAATTCCAAAATTTAGCATTCTTGAAGGTTTTCGGAAATTCGACCCCAGGCCCACACGTTCGAATTTCAAAAATTCTTGAAGGAACCCATTACCCGAAGCCTAAGGATCATGATTATGTGATTTATACATGAATTCATAACAAAATTGGATAATTCACCAAATTTTCAAAAGTCCTAATTTACTACCCTAAACCCGAATTTTCCTATAATTTGTAGCTAATTCCCTTGGCAAATTCGTGAATTAAACTAGAAATGGAGTGGAATTCCTTACCTCTACTGGAACTGATTGCGGACAGGTTTTCCCAAGCTCCTAAGCCCTTTAATGGAGTTTTGAATGTGAAAAATGAAGAAGAACCCGAGTTTGGCACTTATATACTGCTGGCTACAACGACTTCCGCACCTGCGGCCCTTGGACCGCACCAGCGGTCCCGCGCCTGCGGCCTGGGGCTCGCACCTGCGAAAATTGGGCAAAGGGGGCTTGGGTCGCACCTACGGAAGGGTTTCCGCACCAGCGGACCCGCTCCTGCGGAAGAAGGGGGACCCCTGGGTTTTCGCACCTGCGAGGCTGGGACCGCAAGAGCGGTCCCGCACCTGCGGCTGGGCAACCGCACATGCGGTCACCAGCAACAGTGCACCAGCAGTTGTTTTGGTTGGTGTTTGGCCTCGTGTGGTGTCCGGGAGGCACCTGGGCCCACCCGAGCCCCCGTCCATATACACCAGCAAGTCCTAAATCATAAAACGGACTTGCTCGAGCCCTCGGAACACTCAAAACATCGCTAAAACTCAAAATCACATCCCAAAACCCCTGAATTCATAACTTAAGACTTCCAAGTTCTAGAATTCCTATAACGATACGCCGAGTTGACCTATAAAACTCATAATGACTTCAAATTTTGCAGAGAAGTCATAAATGACTATACAGAACTATTCCCGGTCCCGGAATTCCGTTCAGACCTCGATAGCATAAAATCACGTCCCAACCCAAATTTCAAACATAAGGAAATCCTGATTTCCATTTCGGGCGCCGAAATGCTCTCGGGTCATCGAAAACCCGAGCCGAACATACGCTCAAGTCCGAAATCATCATACGAAGCTACTGGAGCTGTCAGAACTCGATTCCGAGGTCGTTTGCTCAAAATGTTGACCGACATCAAACTTGGCCAAATAGGCCAACCTCAAGGAACCAAGTGTTCCTAAACCACTCAAATCATTCCCAAATCCCGAACACCCGCTGCCGCAAGTCATAAAGCACGAATAGCCGCTAAAAAAGGTTTCATCTAAGGGAACGGGATCCTAATACGCAAAATGACCGGCTGGGTCGTTACATTAGGCTTCCCGAGTTTTTCCGATTGACCAACAACAAATCGTTTAATAGCTCCTATAGTTGGAGTATTTCCAACTACGTACAAAATTATTGCTCGATTCTATTTCTGCTTCTCCTCAACTATGTCTTCTTCCAAAATTTGCACTACTACTTCACCCTCTTGTATCACCGTGGTATATATGTTAGATCCATCCCTTTTGCAGCAAATTTGTTTTCATGAAGTAATCCTGCCCATGACCTTCCAATATTGTTTGTTTTCATTTGTTTGTGCTTCTCTTCCTCAACTCGTACTGGTACTGTTCCATTGCCCTGCTTCATTATAGGACTGGTAGTTACTGTTACATTTGAGTTTACTTTGCTCGTGCTCGCTCCACCAATGCCGACCGACGATATGTTCAATTTAGGTATCTCTTGATTGACTGGACTCACTGGAATAATTGATTTAACACGATTGCAACTCAGATCTGACCAATTTAACTCACTGTCATTGTCTCGCTCCAATTCATCTTCCTGCATTTTTCCTTTTGCATGTTGTTTTTCTTGGTCCCTTGTGATAATTTCTTTGATTTCGCATTCAATGACTGACGTTTTGCTTTAGTTTTTCCTAGGCCTCCCTCTTCCTCCCATTTCCGGCGAGTGGCGCAGGTTATCACATCTGACGTGCGCCGAGAGGAAAACAGAGATGGTCTCCTCGACCTATTAACGCTATCAAATATTATAATAGGTGATTCATTTAATTTTCTTGTTTAAGTCGGCGAGGGAAAAATGATCTGTATGAATTGCCTGGATTAGCCGAGTATCCACAAGTCTACCAGGCCATAATAATCAGCCAATCATCTCTAGATACACAAAAGAATGAAGACCAAACCTACAGCAGAGATCAACTTTAATTTTCACTTATTTCTGATTTTTATATTGTAGACGTGGCTATTTAATGGGATATTGATTCAACTGCTACTTAAAATTATGGAAGAGCTTTTGTTATTGGTGTGGTCCTAAATACAAGTGGGTGGCGTGAGTCTTTAATGGGGTAATTTTCTTGGAGCAAACTTAATTATTTGGATGGTTATTTCACGTCGTTTCATAATGTATCGTATCGTATCGTATTGTATTGTACTGTATCGTTTGATAAATATAATATTTGGATAGATTGTATCATTTATCGTTGTTTCATGATATCATGCACCAACAATATGAAGAATAAATTTTGCAATATTATAAAGAAAAATTATGATACGAAATAAATTTAATATATAAAAGGTAGAGCAAATGATAAAATAAAATTGTTTAATAATAGTGAAGGGTGAGATGAGATAAAAAGACAAGATAACGACGCAACCACACCAAATCGGTCGTTACATAAAGTGGCACATTTCGTCGTTACGTAACGATGAAATTAACGATACGATACAATAAATTTTAAGTAACAACCAAAACAAATATCGTATTTAAAGTAACAATACGATACAATACAATGGGTAACGACCATCCAAACAATCTGAACAAGGGATGCCATATTTTTGTTTATTATTTCCTACTTTATTGATTTTTATCTTTTATTTATGGTCTATAGTATTTAATTTTTCTAGATATTAATAAAGAGTTGACTTTATTTTTTCCAAAGTTTCTCTAGGAGTAAAGAACCTAGGTGTCACGACCCAAATCTGGACTCAGGTCGTGATGGCGCCAAACGCCGGGGTCAGGCCAGCCAACACTTGTTTTACTAGCGATATTTACCTTGATAAATTGTTCCAAAACTTGCTAAATTTTATGGTTAAAATTGTAGGGTGAAAACGTATAATTTAACTAACTTAAATCGACATAACCAAAAGGACCGTAGATAAACATATACAGTGCCAAAATACAGTGTCTACTACGCGTGCCAGGACCTAGTGTCACAAGTCTACGGGCGGACTAGTAGAATATACAACATAAGATAGAATAACTGTGCTACTGTCTGAAGGAAATAGACAGAAATAACAAAAGACAACTCCGAAGTGCTGCTGAGATACGCCAAGGGGAGAAACTCACCGTGGAGTCGGGTACAGAGTATGCTCTCAAGATCGCGCACCGGTCTGATAACCAGATGCACGTGCCTCATAACCTGTACAATTAAGTGCAGAAGTGTAGCATGAGTACATATAAGCAAATATGTACCCAGTGAGTATCCCGTCTAATTTCGAAGAAGTAGTGACGAGAAGTAAACGTGATACTTACTAGGGTCATGATTAAATGACAAGGCTAAATAAGACTAGGCAGGGATAGCAGTCCTAGAAATCACAAGACATGAAAATATCAAATATAAATTTACAATTTACCTCTGCATGTCAAATCACACTAGCATATAGTATACTAACTTATCCTTTTCACATGAAGCTGTTTAAATAATAACAACAAGACTCTCAGTCAATTATACAATTTAAATAATAACAATACGACTCTCAGTCAAATATATAGCACATAGTATGCCGGAGCGTACGACCGAAGCGTCGCGAAAATAAATGTGCATTGCCGAGGGTCGAACGGATCGAACCATAGATGCATATATTACCCCGCTCTCGAATCGAACATGCGACGCGGTTGACAAAATAATAAGGCTACCCCGCTCGCGAATCATACATGCGATGCGGGTGCTCGTATACATACACAGAATTATCAGGAATTCAGGAATTTAATAGAGATTATACTTGCAAACAAGAACTTAAGCATCTGAAATTCTATTGTAACTTCCTAATATTCTCATGATAATTCAAGGATAATAAGAAACACGAAATACATTTATGGATACATGTAAGGCACATAAAAGCATGCTCGTGGGTCCTAAAACTACCCGACATGGCATAATAGTAGCTACACACGGACTCTCGTCACTTCGTGCGTGCGTAGCCCCCACAAATAAGGAAATTTCAATTATTTATAATCACCTATGGGGACAATTCCCTCTTACAAGGTTAGAAGGGAGACTCACCTCGTGCCGAGCCTACTTTCCGGGTAAAAAATGCGCCCGAAAATCCGAACTCGCCTCCCAAGGTTTCGAAACTAGTCAAATATGGTATACATAAGTTAATCTATGCTCAAAGGTGTGGAATTTATCTAATTAAGCCGTTATTCAACCTACTTGAAGAAATCCCAAAATTCACCCCCCAGGCCCGCATGCTCAGATTTCGGAAATTTCCGAAGGAAACAATTTCCCTTAACCTAAGGATCATTAATATCTAGTTTTTTTTTATGATTTTGTGGCAAATTCATTGGAAATTCTCCAAATTTTCATAAAACCTAGGTTACTACTCTAACCCTTGATTTTTCACTAATTAGGTAGTTAATCTAGCTAGGAATTCATGCATTAAGCTAACATTAGGGTAGAATTCACTTACCTTTCAGTAGATAGGTCGTGGGGCTCTTTTCCAAGCTCTCAAGGTCTCTAATGGAGGAAAGAAAATGGAGGAAATGAACATTTCCCATGTTTAAAAGAACACACTCCCTACAGTGGTTCCGCACTTGCGAGCAATGGCTCGCACCTGCGAAAATGGGACAAGGGGGCAGAACTCGCACCTGCGGAGTGGAGCCGCACCTGCGGCTCAGCTCCTACGGAACATTGTCCGCACCTGCGAAGATGGGCAGCCTCACCTGGGGCCGCACCTGCGAGGCCTGGACCGCAGGAGCGGTCTCGCACCTGCGACTAGGCAACCGCACCTGCGGTAACACCAGATCAGGTGCACCAACAACTGCTTCAGCTGGTGTTTGGCCTCGTTTGGTGCCCAAGGTGCACCTGGGCCCATCCGAGCCCCCGTCCAAACATAACAACAAGTCCCAAATCATAATACGGACTCGCTCGAGCCTTCGGAATACTCAAAACAACACTAAAACTCAAAATCACACCTCAAAACCTCTAAAGATCAAACTTAAGAACTTTAAGTTCTTGAATTCGGTATCAATGCGTCGAACCAACCTATACTACTCGGAATGACACCAAATTTTGCGAGCAAGTGATAAATGACATAAGAAAACTATTCCTGGTCTCGAAATTCCGTTCGGACCTCGATAACACAAAAACACGTTCCAACCCAAATTTCAAACTTAAGGAAATTCATATTTCGATATTTGGCGCCGAACGCCCCCGGGTCATCCAAAACCCATTCCGAACATACACCCAAGTTCCAAATCATCATACGAAGCTACCTGAACCGTCGAAACTCGATTCTGAGGTCGTTTACATAAAATATTGACCAAAGTCAAACTTGACCAAAAAGGCCAGCCTTAAGGAACTAGGTGTTCCTATACCACTCTAAACACTTCCGAATCTCGAACCACCCGTCCCCGCAAGTCATAAATCACAATAAGCCGCTATGGGAAGTTCCATTTAGGGGAACGGGGTCCGATAACACAAAACGACCCGTCGGGTCGTTACACTAGGAGTATTTGTTGTATTTTCAATGAACAAATTAAGGTTAATACAGTTAATTTCATTGTTAATTAATACAAAAAATTGAATTCTTTAATATGTGTGAAAATAACAAAGTCAGCGTATTGATCACATTTTTCTAAGTAGGTGAAAATGCACATGTTTCGGGACTTATCTGTTTGGCCAAGCTTCTTAGGAGGCCAAAAGTGTTTTTTTTCCAAAAATCACTTCTTTTATCTTAACTTGAGGTATTTGGCCAATATTTTTTGGGGGAAAAAGTGCTTTTGGGAAGAAGCAGAAGCAGTTTCTGAGAAGCTGAAAAAAATAGCTTCTTCCAAAAAGCAGAAGCAGAAGTAATTTTGACTTTTTTTCTTACCAAAAATATTCTTAACAAAATATAGTATATACCAACATAACCGTTAAACCTAATACTTAGGATATTAATGTATAAATATTTCTTCTTACTTTTAGGATAGCTTTCTAATATTGTGACTTTAGGGGTGAATGCTTTTATATTTGTTGAATGATTTTTAATATATATAACTTATATTAAAAGAGTTAAGTACTTTTAAATTTTATTTTCATATTTTACTTAAATAAATGAAAAGATTTAATTATTTCCTATAATAACAAAATTTTGAGATTATTTATTTACTTATAATATCAACTATTAAGTAAATCTATTCATGTCCTTATTCGTAATTTGATACTTAAAGACACTTTTTGAAAAGCTTGGCCAAACATAAATTATTGCTCAAAAGTGCGTTTTAGAGTGATTAGCTGTCACGGGGAAAATCTCCTTCCGAACACGTCGTGACGATTCCTAGTCTCTACGACTAGGTAAGCCTAACAATTTGTGTAAAAATAAAAAAAATGGAAGTAAAAACTGAACAACTAACAACAAAAGATAATTAGATAAATGGTAACATCGCCACTCAACATGTACATTAACCGATACTCTAGATACACAGTTTTTCCGAAACCCGGAACATCGTAAGTCACAAACTACAGAAAAATAGCGTCTCTATACACCAGAATCTAATAAAAGGAAATACAGAAAGTGTTTGACATAGGGAAGAACATAGGGGGACTCTGAGGTCTGCGGATGCGACAGATATACCTTGAAGCCTCCGAACTATCACCACTCACTGACGACGTGGCTGATAATGAGCACCTGGATCTGCACACAAAACATGTGCATAAGAGTAGCACGAGTACACCACAATGATACCTAGTAAGTGTCAAGCCCAATCACGTCGAGTAGTGACGAGGTTAGGTCAGGACCACTGGTATATAATAAATAAAGCAGGTGAATATAACAATATAATAAGAGACTGAAATTTAGCAAAAAGGAAAACACAACAAAAACAATAGAGTAACACACAGGGATAAACATCAGAGGATCTTCGGAGATACCATCTCGTAGTCCCAAAATAAATATGCAAGGAGAACTGTCGAGGTACCGCCTCATAGTATCAAAAGTAAATATACAGGGGAACTCTCGAGGTACCGCCTCGTAGTCTCAAAAGCAAATATGCAGGGAGATCTCCCGAGGAACCGCCTCGTAGTCTCAAAAGTAAACACACAACTCAAACCGATAATTACAACAACTAACAACAGGAATTCTACAATTTAGATTGATAAAGAACAAGGAAAAAGCAGGAAATCAAGTAGGCATGCTGCACAGAGTTCAAATAAGCAGTTAAATCACGTAGACATGAGATATTAGACTAAACATGATAAGTAGACATGTTGGTATAACTCAATTAAAAATGAAAAATAGGGTACTACTCAGTAAAAATCGGGTTTTACAACAAATAGCCGGTGTACGCCCTCGTCACCTCGCGTACACGGCCGCTCACATATCACCAAAGTACCAAATCCTAAGGGTATTTTCGCCACACAAGGTTAGGCAAGCCACTTACCTCTAACCAAGCTCAAATCAATCCATATGAATGTCTTTTCCTCGATTATCTGACTTCGAATCTCCAAAATCTAGCCAAACACATTTACATATTATAAATACACTATAATAGACTAATCTAATTAATGAAATTAATAGTTTAACAAGAAATTCGAAAGTCGCCCTAAAAAGCCTCCACGAGCCCACTTCTCGGAAATCGGGTAAAAGTTACAAAATATGAACACCCATTCACTCATACCAAAATTATCCGAATCCAATGTCAAAATCCCAATCAAACCCCAAAATCTTAGTTGGAGAACTTTTCCCCATTTTCCCAAATTGTTCACCCTAAATCCGAAATTAAAGTATGGAATTAGTGATAGATTAGTGGGATATAACAAAAATCATGTGTAAAATCATAACCCAATCGATGCCTCTGAAATCCCTCAAAATCTCATCCAAATTCGAGCTCTCTATCTCAAGTTTTGATGAAAACGGCCAAACCCTCGATTTTGAAATGTTATATTCTGCCCTGACATTCCTTCTTCGCGAACGCAACCACACCCTCGCGTTCGCGAAGCACAAATTTACTTCGGCCCTAAATCCTCCATCGCGAGCACGATGCCCTAGTCGCAAACGCAAAGACCACTCAGCTCGACCCTACGTAAACGCGGGACCAACGACGCGAACGTGTAGAAAAAAAGGGCCTAGGGGCCCAGTTGGCCAATAGCTCTACGCTGACGCGGGACCTCCATTGCGAATGTGTAGACCAAGTACCTTAGTGCTTCGCAAATGCGGGACCTCCATCGTGAACGCGAAGAAAAACATCTCACCTGCCTCTTTTTCCTTTTCGTGAACGCGAGACTACCCTCGTGAACACGAAGAAGGAAACCAGAACTGGAGAACACCATAAATCTGCAATCTCTTATAAGTCCAAAATGATCTGTTAACCACCCGAAATCAACCCGAGGCCCCTGGGACCTCAACCAAACATACCTACATGTCCTAAAACACCATACGAACTTAGTCGAGTCCTCAATACCCATCATACAACAACAAAAATGCAAATTAACCTCCAATCCAAACTTAATGAACTTTAAACTACAAATTTCTACAACCGATGTCAAATCTTGTCAAACAATGTGTGATTGACCTGAAATTTTGCACACAAGTCATATTCAACATTACAGACCTACTTCAACTTCCGAAATCGAAATCTGATCCTGATATGAAAAAGTCCACTTCGGGCCAAAATCTCCAAAAATTTGACTTCCGCGCCTTTTCATGCCTAAATCACTACAGACCTCCAATTAACATCCCAGACATGCTCCTAAGTCCAAAATCACCCAACGGAGCTAACAGAACTGACAAAACTCCATTCCGGAGTTGTCTTGATACATTTCCAACTACAATCGAAATCCTAAGACTTAAGCTTCCGTTTTAGGGACTAAGTGTCCCAAATCACTCCGAAACCACAACAACAACCTCCCAGAAAGTCACATGAGCAGAAAATGATACAGGGGAAATAGTATATAGGGGATCAAGTCTATTACTCTCAAAATGACCGGCCTGGTTGTTACATCCTCCCTCTCTTAAAACAATCGTTTGGCCTCGAACGTGTATAGAGACATACCTGAATTTGTGAAAAGATGAGGATAACGGTTGCACATACCATGCTCGGTCTCCCAAGTCGCCTACTCGACCGACTAACCCCTCTACTGAACCTTCACTGAATCAATGTTCTTTGACCTCATCTTTCGAACCTGCCTATCCAAAATAGCCATTGACTCCTCAATATAAGATAAATCCTTGTCCAACTGGACTAGTTGAAATCCAACACATGAGATAGATCGCCCATGATACTTTCAGAGCATAGAAACATAGAATACTGGATGAACTCATGCTAGATTAGGAGGCAAGGCAAGCTCATAAGCAACCCCCCAACATGTTGCAACACCTCAAATGGTCCTATAAACCTTGGGCTGAACTTGCCTTCTTTCTGAACCTCATAACACCCTTCATGGGTGACACCCGGAGCATGTACCGCTCTCCAACCACGAATGCCACATTGACAACCTTCTGATCTTCATCACTCTTATGTGTGGACTGGGTTGAGAGAAGTTGATCCTGAATCACCTTAAACTTCTCCAGAGCATCCTGAACCAAGTCTGTACCTAATAATCTAGCCTCGCTTGGCTCGAACCAACCCGCTAGAGACCAAAACCGCCTACCATGCAGAGCCTTATACATTGCTATTTAGATGCTCGACTGATAATTTTTGTTGTAGGCAAACTCCCCAAGTGGTAAGAAATTATCCCACGAAAACTCCATCACACACGCACATAGCATATCTTCTAATATCTGAATAAAGCGCTCAGACTGTCGGTCCGTCTGTGGGTGAAATATTATGCTCAGCTCCACTAGAGTACCCAACTCATGTTGTACGGCCCTCTAGAACCATGATGTAAACTACGTAACTTGGTCAGATATGATAGATACCGGTATTCCATGAAGCCTGATGATCTCCCGGATATAAATTCGAGCCAGCTACTCGGAAGAATAGGTAGTCATCACGGGAATGAAATGAGCTGACTTGGTCAGCCTATCCGCAATTACCCAAACTGCATCCAACTTCCCTGAGCCCGTGGAAGTCCAACAACGAAATCCATAGTGATCCTCTCCCATTTATTCTTCGGAATATCTAACTTCCGAGGCAACATACTTGGTCGCTGATGCTCATACTTCACATGCTGGAAATTTAGACACCGAGCCACATACTCCACTATGTTCTTCTTCATTCTCCTCCACCAGTAATACTGCCACAAGTCCTGATACATTTTCATATAAACCGTATGAATAGAGTACCGCAAACTGTGAGCCTCTTGGAGGATAAACTCACGCAAACCATCAACATTGGCCACACATAGTGTAACGCCCCATCCAGTCGTTTTGAGAATTTAAGTCTCGTTAAGCATCATAAGGTCCTGAGCAACTTCGTATTATGTGTATTGACTTGCGTGCATAGTAGAATTCAGTTACCGGATTGATTGGAGTTAAATTGGAAGAAGGGTTCAAGTTTTGGAAGCTTAAGCGGTAAGAGTTGACGGGATATGAATTTTGTGTAAACGCCTCCGAAATAGGTTTCGATGATTTCATCACCTTCATATGGTGATTTTGGACTTGTGCGTGCATTCGTATTTGGATTTGGAGGTCCGTAGGGTAATTTGAAGCATTTTTGGCGAAAATTGGAAAGTTGAAGGTTTGGAAATTTGAGAGGTTTGACCAAGAGTTGAACTTGGTGATATATAGGTCGTAATGAAATTCCTAGAGTTGAAACAACTCTGTTATGTCATGTGGGACTTGTCTGCAAAATTTGACCTCATTCCGGGTTGATTTGATAGGTTTCGACGCGAGTTTTAGAAGTTGGAAGATTTGAAAGTTCATAAGTTCGATTCTTTGTGCGATTCATAGTTTCGATGTTGTTTGATGTAATTTGAGACCTTGAGAGAGTCCGCGTTAATTTATTGAACTTTTTGGTGTGTTTAGACGGGGTCCCGGAGGCCTCGAGTGTGTTTTGGATGGGCTACATGTCATTTCCTTCTATATTTGAACTGATGAATATGTCATCTGGTTTCCTCCTTCGCATTCGCGTCAGTTCCTTTGCGTTCGCGTCAGTTCTTTCGCGTTCGCGAAGAGTAATTGTGGAGTCAGGAACATTTTTTCTTCGTGTTCACATGCTTCATCCTGCGAACGCGGAAGCCTTCCCCTTCCCTTCATCGCTTTCGCATTCGCAAAGTTATGCGCCTCCCTTCTTCGTGTTTGTTTACCTTTCCCCGCATTCACGTAGGCTAGTCGAGAACCTCCAAACCTTTCTTCTCCGTGTTTGCGAGCGTGTCTTCGCGTTCGCGAAGCACTTCTTGGAAGCCTCATTTTTCTTCTTCGTGAATGCGATCCTTCCTCCGCGTTCGCGATGCATAATCATCTGGGCAGAATATAAGATCTTTAAATCGAGGGTTAGACCGTTTTTATCATATCTTGACTTGTAGAGTTCGATTTTGAGCGATCCTTTGTGGGTTTTTCAAGCAAATCGATTGGGTAAGTTTTCTTTACCTAGAATTTATTATATTCCTTGATTTTATCTTTATTTTTATCATTTAATTTGTGTTTTGAGTTGAGGAAAATTTAGGTTTTCGAAGATAATTTTCAAAATGAAAAATCATGATTTGAGGGATGAATTGGTATCGGAATTTGATAATTGTTGTATGGTTGAACTCGTATCGGAATGTGTGTTCAGGATTTTTGAAATTTGTTGGGTTCCGAGTGTCGACTTTTGGGTCAATTTGTAGATTTTGATAAAGAATGAGGCTTTATGATCCGTAATAGTTTCTTATGAGTTTTATTTGTGCTTTGAAGTTATTTTGGTTACATTTGAGCCATCGGAAGGTCATTTCTCCCAAGAAGTTCATTTTAGAGTATTGGTCTGTCTTCTTTTAGGTAAGTATCTTGCCTAACTTCGTGTGAGGGAACTACCCCTTAGGATTTGAGTCTTCTATGATAATTGTAGTCTGTGTACACGAGGTGACGAGTAGGTGCTTAGACTTATTTGTGGAAAATTTGACTTAGGGTTCTTAGGTCCTTGTCTTCACTGAATATGCAGTTGTTCTCGTTATGATTACGTTTCTTATTTACTAGTTTCACATCTACCTGCTTTAATTAGAATTAATTGATTCACGCTCCACTCTTGTTTCTCATTTGATTCATATATGCCTTAAACTGAAATTGTTATCTCTTCTATTGCCATGTTGTCTTTCCCCTAACTGCTTATCTTTATTTGATGTTATAATTATCTCTTTTGTAATTGTTCATCCTTAATTGAGGCTATGATTATCTTTATGCTGCTTATCCTTAATTGAAGTTGTTGTGTCTCTTTCGTAATTGCCCAACCTTAAAAGAAGTTTAGATATCCTTTATCTTAGTTGACTTATCCTTATTTCGAATTATGAGACTTGTGTTAGCTCCTTTGTTGTTGAACTGTACATTTTGGGACCGTTGTTAACTACTATTTCCTTCCATGTTGAGCTGTTTTTATTACGCCTAGTATTCTCTATTATGTTTATTCCTTGCGAACTAGTTCTACCGTTTCTTGTGATCGAAGGTTCTTGAGTAGATTTACTTGTTGTATTTTTGTGTTATTGTCATTGTTGTTGTTGTACTTGTTGTGGTGATGCACGAGGTTTCTGCCATACGGTTGTTGTTATTGTGATGCATGAGGTTTCTACCGTGCTATTATTACTATTGATATTTTCACATGCGGTGTGACAAGGCGGGATATATATATATATATATGTGGGTTGAGCATGTGTCTAGACAAGGTTGGAACATTATTATGAACGTGTGGCTAGACAAGGCGAGCATTTACTTTACTATTGAACACGTAGCGAGACAAGGTGGGCAAGATTGATTTGTGATGATTTGTTATGGCCTGGGGGCATTCTTGTTGTTGACATTTGTGTAGTGATACACTTACATGTGCGAGCTTTATCTTGTGGAAAGTTGTGAGAAAACATTTTACGTGTTGTCCATTTCTTTCCTATACTTACTAGCTGACATGAACTATGTTAGGACACTTGCACAAGCATACACGTAGTTGAGCACTCTTATCGGTTAAGAGGTTTTCTTGATATTGTTGAGTGTAGATGCACACCCTTGTTTACTTGCCATCTTTGTGAGAATGGCTCTATTTGGCACGTGAGTCGTTAGTGCGGTTATGAAGTGTAATGAGGGCACAATATTCCAAGTGTTAGGGTTCAAGTATTGGGACCCGTGAGTTGTGAATAGTCTGAGGTTCGGTACCTCGTGGAGTTTATTGACTAAAACCTGATGTGAAAGCGGTTATTTTTGTTGAGTTGTTACTTGTCCTTTCTTTATTTGTGATTATCGGATTTAGGTTGTGTTTCCGTTCATTCTTCTATGACATTATTATGGTGTTCCGGTGATAGTTGTTGTTTTCCTTCCTTACTGCAATTACTGTATTATTTTCCATTTCGCGTAGTCTTTATGTAGATATCATACTCTGTTGTTCATATACTTATACTTATTCAGGTTATTTAGTCCAGTAGGTGTCTTGACTGTTCCTCGTCACTACTCCACCGAGGTTAGTCTTGATACTTGTTGGGTACTATCGTGGTGTACTCATACTACACTTTTGCACATTTTTGTGCAGATCACGGTATTTCGTAGTCAGTTGATCATTAGCTAGTTGTGCAGATTGTTGTTGTGGAGACTCAAGGTAAACATGTTGCTGTGTTCGCAAGATTCAGAGTCACCTTCTGATTTTTATTCACACTGTTTACTTTATTTCAAACAGTTTTATTTAGAAAATTGTAGCAAATTTTGTAGTGCTTATGACTCATACTAGCGGTTTTGGGAATTGTAAATTTTATAGATATTTCTACTTCAAAAAATTGTTAGATGTTATTTAATTAATTATGTTATTTAGTAAATGTTAGGCTTACCTAGTCCCTAAGACTAGGTGCCATCATGACACCCAACAAAGGGAAAATTTGGTCGTGACACATAGCATACCCTGCATCCTCAATGCACCATCATCCCCAATAGTGACCTCCTCAGCATCACTGTGCTGGACCGTTTTCTTAAGGACAAGAAGATGGGGATCATCATACTGACGCTCCCTGATATGATCATAAAGAGAAGACCAGGAGACCACACAAGCCAATACTCGACTCGGCTAAAAAAATATCCAATCTCACAAACTGGCTGACTAATGCCTGAACATCCAATGTCAATGGCCTCTCTGCTGCTGGTAGATATGCTAAGCTCCCCATACTATTTGCCCGACGACTCAAAGCATCGGCCACCACATTGGCCTTCCCCGGATGGTACAAAATGGTGATATCCTAGTCCTTAAGCAGCTCCAACAACCTACGCTGACGCAAGTTAAGATCCTTTTGATTGAACAGATGCTCCAAAATCCGATGATCGGTGTAAATCTCACAAGGGACACCGTACAAATAGTGCCGCCAAATGTTCAAGGCATGAACAATAGCTGCTAGCTCAAGGTCATGGATAAGATAGTTCTTTTTATGCACATTCAATTGTCTGGACGCGTAGGCAATCACCCTACCATCCTGCATCAACACCGCGCTGAGACCAATCCGCGACGCATCACAATGTATAGTATAAGACCCCCAACCTGTAGGAAATACCAATATTGGGGTTGTAGTCAAAGCTGTCTTCTGTCCACCTGAACGGGGCACCCTTCTAGGTCTGTCTGGTCATAGGTGCCGCAACAGATGAGAAACCTTCTACAAATCGACGGTAATACCCCGCCAAACCAAGAAAACTCTGAATCTCTATAGCCGAGGACGGTCTAGGCCAACTCTGCACTGCTTCCTTCTTCGGATCCACCTTGATCCCATCGCTCGATACTACATGCCCCAAGAAGGACACTAAGTTTAGCCAAAACTCACACTTGAATATTTTTGTATAAAACTTCTTTTCTCTCAAGGTATGAAACACAGTCCTTAGGTGCTGCTCATGATTATCCCGAGTCCGGGTGAACATCAGAATGTCGTCAATAAACACAATGGTGAAGGAGTCCAGATAGGGCCAGAACACACTGTGTGTCAAGTGCATAAATGGTGTTGGGGCATTGGTCAACCCAAAATACATCAAAAGGAATTTGTAGAGATCATATCGAGTCCTGAAAGAAGTCTTCGGGATATCTAGCTCCCCAATCTTCAACTGATGATAGCCTGAATGTAAGTCAATCTTGGAAAACACCCTGGTACCCTGTAACTGATCAAATAAGTCATAAATACGAGGTAATGGATACCTGTTCTTCACTGTAAATTTGTTCAGCTAGCGATGATCAATGCACATACGTATAGAACCATCATTTTTCTTCACAAATAAGACAGGAGCACCCCCAAGGTGACACACTGGGCCGAATGAAGCCCTTATTAAGCAACTCTTGTAACTGCTCCTTCAACTCCTTCAACTTAGGAGGAGCCATATAATATGAAGGAATAGAAATGGGCTGAGTGCCCGGCAACAAATCAATGCCAAAATCAATATCTCTGTCGGGCGGCATGCTCGAAAGATCAACTGGAAACACATTTGGAAAGTCCCTCACTACTGGAACTGACTCAACTGTAAGGGTATCAATACTGACATCCCTCACATAAGCTAGATACGCATCACACCCCTTATCAACCATTCGTTGAGCTTTAATAAATGAAATAACTCTACTGATACTATGCTTTAAGGTACCCCTCCACTCTAACCGCGGTAATCCTGGCATAGCCAGCATCACGGTCTTAGCGTGACAATCAAGAATGCCATAACTGGGTGACAACCAGTCCATGCCCAATATGACATCAAAGTATACCATACTGGGCAATAATAAATCAGCTCTAGTCTCAAAACCACTAAGAACAACCAAACACGACTTATACACGCGGTCCACAATAAGAGAATCTGCCACATGAGTAGACACATAAATAGGGGAACTCAAAGAATCCTAATATGCACCCAAATACGGGGAAAAATAAGAGGACACATAGGAATAAGTAGAGTTTGGATAAAATAAGACCGACGCATCTCGGAACAATACCTGTAATGACAGAGTCGGAAGAAAATGCCTCTACACGATCCGTAAGGGCATAATATCTGGCCTGGCCTCCCCCTCTAAGGCGACCTCGACCTCCACCTCGAGCTAGCTGAGAAGGTGGGGCAGTAGTTGGTGCGAGAATCATAGCCTGAGGACCTTGTGGAGCACGCGGTGGCTAAAAGTCTATGGAGGTGCACCCCTCCTATGTCTGGGGCAATCCCTCGCCATATGGCGAGTGTTTCCATACTCAAAATAAGCTCTCGGAGGGCCTGACTGCTGTGACTATCTCAGACTAGGTCTGTTGGACTAGCCGCTCAAAGCACCCCATGTAGGAGGTACACTAGATATTGGTGGTGCATAATAAGGCTCCTGGGGCCTAGAAGAGGCCAGAATACCACCAACGGCCGGAAGAGTTGAATGAACGGGGCGACTCATATAACCTCTACCATGGTGAACTATTGTTGGGGCACGAGTACCACTGTACCTGCCAGTACTCGAAACTCGAGGGTCAAAGAGTTTTATAAAATTTCTCTCGAGACCTCTTGGCCTCCCTCTCATATTTATCCCAAGCGAGCATGCCCTCCAATTTCCTCACAATACTCACAACCTGCTGGTAAGAAATATCCATCTCCAGCTCCCTAGCCATACTAATCTTGATACCGGGGTGGAGTCCCTCAATAAATTGACGAACCCTCTCTCAAACTGTGGCAACCAAGGCTGGTGCATGTCGGGCCTAATAACTAAAGCGAACTGCATACTATGACACAACCATAGCACCTAGGGGCAGTTGCTCAAACTCTGCGCGCCATGTGTCCCAAAGGCTCTTAGGGACATACTCTCTCAAAAACATGTCCGAGAACTGAGTCCATGTAAGTGAAGCTGCCTCAGCCAGACTACTCAACTCATAAGCACACCACCACTGATAGGTTTCTCATATAAGCTGAAATGTAGTAAAAGAAACCCCACTCGACTCCGCTACGTCCATAGTACAGAGAATACTGTGGCATTTCTTTTGAAAACCGTAGGCATTATCTGTCGCGAATCCACTGAATGTAGGAGGGTGGTACTTCTTGTACCTCTCAAGTCTGAGTTGCTCCGCCTCAAAAGCCACTGCACTAGCTTCGTGCTGAACCGGAGCTACCGGCAACATCGGTATAACATCTGGGATCCGATCGACCTGAACTCGATAGTTTGAGGTATGGGCTGCGGGAGTCTATGTCCCTCACCCGGCCTGAGATGCGGAAGGATCAAGTGGAATCAATACATCCAGAGCTATGGTGCTGAACATGCTCATGAACTGGGCTAGGGTCTCTAGGAGGGGTTGTGTAGCAACATGTATCTCTTCCTGCCCTCCAGCTGGATCTAGCAGGGGCTCATCCGTAGCAGCTTGTGCGGGTGCTTTGGCTGCACCGCATGGACGCCCTGACCTCTCGAGACTCTAGTAGGGGGCACGGGTTCCCAGTCATCAACTCCGCCTGTACGGGTCCTCACAATTTGTGAGAGAGAATATAATAAAGACGTTTAGAATTTTGATGTCAACAAATTTCGCACGAAAAGGAATCAAAGAAGTGTAATTTTTCCCTTACAGTTCCATAGCCTCCCAAAGATAAGTACACTCGTTCCCGTACCGATCTGTGAGACGCTAATAAACCGGCTTGTGACTCACGACACCGATGAACTTATAGCTCTGATACCAACTTGTCATGACCCAAATATCCCTCTGAACACGTCGTGACGACACCTAGTCTCTATGACTAGATAAATCTAACAATTTGCGGGAAAAAATAGAAGTAAAAACTTAATAACTAATAGCAAAGGATAATTAGATAACTGGTAGCAACGCCGCTCAGCATGTACATTAACCGATACTCTAGATACACAGTTTTCCCTAAACCTTGAATATCGTAAGTCACAAACCACAAAAAGAAAATAGTGTCTCTATACAACAGAATCTAATAAAAGGAAACAAAGAAAGTGTTTGAGAAAGGGAAGAATAGAGGGTGACTCCGAGGTCTGCGGACGCGACAAATATACCTTGAAGTCACCAAACTATCACCGCTCACTAATGATGTGGCTGATAATGAGCACCTGGATTTGCACACAAAACATGTGTAGAAGAGTAGAATGAGTACACCACAATGGTACCCAGTAAGTGTGAAGCCTAACCTCGATCGAGTAGTAATAAGGTCAGGTCAGACCCAGTAGTATATAATAAATGAAGAAGGTGAATATAACAGTATAATAAGAGACCGGAATTTAACAAAAAGGAAAACACAAAAAAACATATGTACAACACACATGGTTAAACAACAGGGGATCACCCGAGATACCGTCTCGTAGTCCCAAAATAAATATGCAGGGAGAACTCCCTAGGTACCGCCTCACACTCTCAAAATTAAATATAAAGGTAGAACTCTCGAGGTAGCTCCTCGTAGTCTCAAAATTAATTGTGTGGGGAGAACTCCCGAGGAACAACCTCGTAGTCTCAAAAGTAAATGTGCAGGTAGAACTACCGAGAAACCGCCTCATAGTCTCAAAAGTAAAAACACAACTCAAACCGATAATAACAACAACTAACAACAGGAATTCTACAATTTAGACTGATAAAGAACAAGGAAAAAGTAGGAAATCAAGTAGGCATGTTGCACATAGTTCAAATAAGCAGTTAAAGCATGTAGACATGCGATATTAGATTAAACAGGTTAACTACACTTGTTGGTATAACTCAATTAAGAACGAAAAAACAAGGTACTACTTAGTAAAAATCGAGTTTTACAACAAATAGCACATGTACGCACTCATTACCTCGCGTACACGGGGCTCACATATCCCCAGAGTAGAAAATCCTAAGGGGATTTCTCCCACACAAGGTTAGGCAAGCCACTTACCTCGAACAAAGCTCAAATCAATCTATAAGAATGCCTTTTCCTCGATTATCCGACTTTGAATGTCCCAAATCTAATAAAACACAATTACATATCATAAATACAACTATAGTAGAGTAATTTAGTTAATGAAATCAATACATCAACAAGAAATTCGAAAATCACCCTAAAAAGCCTCCCCGAGCCCACGTCTCAGAAATCGGGTAAAAGTTACAAAATATGAACACTCATTCATTCATGAGTTCACTCGTACCAAAATTATCCAAATCCTATGTCAAAATCCTAATCAAAACCAAAATCTTAATTGAAGAACTTTTCCCCATTTTCCTAAAAATTTCACCCCAAATCCAAAATTAAAGGATGGAATTAATGATAGATTAGTGGGATATAACAAAAAATAAGTGTAGAGTTATTACCCAGTCGATGCCTATGAAAATCCCTCAAAGTCTCATCTAAATACGAGCTCCCTATCTCAAATTTTGATAAAAACGGCAAAACCCTCAATTTTGAAATGTTATATTCTGCCCAGGCATTCCTTCTTTGCAAACGCGGACACACCCTCGCATTTGCGAAGCACAAATTTACTTCAGCCTAAAATCTTCCTTTGCGAATGCGATGCCCTATTTGCGAACGTGAACAACACTCAGTGCAACCCTACGCCAACACAGGACCAATGTCGCGAACGCGTAGGCAAAAGGGCATGGGGACCCAGTTGGCTAATAACTCTACGCGAAAGCAGGACCTCTATCGCGAACACGTAGACCAAGTACCTCACTGCCTCATGAACGCGAGACCTCCATTGCGAACGCGAATCACAAAATCTCACCTGCCTCTAGTTCCTCTTCGCGAACGCGAGATTCCCCTCGCGAACGCGAAGAAGGAAACCAAAACTGGAGAACACCAGAAATCTGCAATCTCTCCTAAGTCAAAAATGATCTGTTAACCACCCGAAATCAACCAGAGGCCCCTAGGACCTCAACCAAACATATCTACAAGTTCTAAAACACCATACAAACTTCATCAATCCCTCAATACACATCAAACAACAACAAAAACGTGAATCACCCTCCAATCCAAACTTAATGAACTTGAAAATTCAAATTTCTACAACCGATGCCGAAACCTATCATACCACGTCCGATTGACTTCAAATTTTACACACAAGTCATATTAAACATTAAGGACCTACTCCAACTTTCGGAATCGAAATCCGACCCCGATATCAAAAAGTCTACTTCGAGCCAAAATCTCCAAAAAATCGACTTTCGTCATTTCAAGCCTAAATAATCTACATACCTCTAATTCACAGTCCGGACATGCTCCTAATTTCATAATCACCCAACACAACTAACAGAACAGACGAAACTCCATTCTGGAGTCGTCTTCACACAGTTCCAACTACAGTTAAAATCCTAAGACTTAAGCTTCCATTTTAGGGACTAAGTGTCCCAAATCACTCTGAAGCCACAACAACAACCTGCCGGCAAGTCACATGATCAGAAAGAGATATAGGGGAAATAGTAAATAGGGGAACGCGGCTATTACTCTCAAAACGACCGGTCGGGTCATTACATTAGCCAAACACAATGTCACGACCCAATTCCATTATAGGTTGTGATGACACCCAGCGCTGCCGCTAGGCAAGCCAACAGTGAACTAACCATTTAATTCCCCTTTTTAATATATTTTCAAGTAGTTAAAATTTACTTGATTTAAAGGGTTATGTGACAACAAGCTTAAAATAAATAAAAATGAATGCAACTGAGTGCAGTCATAACCATAAAAATAACCAAAACCACAAGTCTTCTAGTGTGTGTGCCAAAACCTGGTGTCACAAGTGTATGAGCACTAATAGATTATACAACACTCTAGCTACTGTTTGAAATTAGAAATAGACAGAAATGAAAGTAAGGAGAGACTCTAGGATGCTGCGGAACGACTCAAGAAATGCAGCTCACCACTAGGTCTCTGGGTAAAGAGGGTGCACGCCGGTGTGATCGCCAGATTCACCAGCCTCAGATCCTGCACGGTTAGTGCAGAAGTGTAGAATGAGTACACAAACAACATATACCCAGTAAGTATCAAGTCTAGCCTCGAAAAAGTAGTGATGAGGGATCGACTTCGACACTTACTATGGGCTAATAATTTAATACAAAATTATAAAAATAGCAGGGATTATATAAGTAACAACAATAACTCACTAACGAGCAGGGACAATTAAATTCTTTCACAAATTAATAAACTTCAAATAAATTCTTGTCATTTATACTTGTAACCTCACAACCACAATTTAATATCAAATATAATTAAGCTCCGAGTATTATTAAGCATGAATTGTGCCGATGTCGTATGACCCGATCTAGAATAACATGTACACTACCGAGGGACGTGCGACATAATCCATAATTGCATCTATTCCACTGCCGAGGTGTTCGGCCCGAACCACAAGAAGGGAGGATACTTTATAAGCATTTAACTTTCATGTTATAATAAGGCCATACATGATGCAATAAGATTTCCATTTGTAGTCAAGTAATCTGCCCAAAGCTTAAGCAAGTGAAATCCGGTCCTTTACCATTCTTCCAAAAAGTTTTTAATATGATTTAGGCATTTAAATTAACAAGTAGCTGCAAATATTACAAGTAATTCATGATTTGGGTCCTAAACTATCCCGACATAAGCCTAATTAGTAGCTATACACGGACTCTCATCACCTCGTTCATACGTATCCCCCTCACAGTTAGACACAAATATTAATTTAAATCACCTATGGGGTAAATTTCCTCTTACAAAGTTAGACAAGAGACTTACTGTAACGACCCGACTGATTGTTTTGAGCTCTAGCGCATCGTTCGGCAGTTTAAGATCATGAATAGCTTAACTTCAGGTATTATGACTTGTATGTGTGGTCGAAATTGAGTTTCGGGAAGTTTAGAGTTGATTTAGAGAGAAAATTCTTATTTTGGAAGCTTTAAGTTGGGAGAATTCACTAAGGTGTGATTTTTAAGTAAACGACCTCGAAATCGGGATTTGAAAGTTCAACAAGTTCATATGATGATTTTGGACTGGGGTGTACATCCGGATAAGGTTTTGGATGACCCGGGAGTGTTTTGGGGCCTACTGCGGAAAGTTGGCATTTTGGAAGGATTTTCTAAATTTGGGTTGAAGTGCATTTCAATGTTTTTGATGTTCGATTGGAATTCCGAGCCTGGGAATAACTTTGTATGGTGATTCTGATCTTAGGCGTGCATTCGTATTTGGATTCAGAGGTTCATAGGGTAATTTGGAGCATTTCGGCGAAAGTTGGAAAAGTTGAAGTTTGGAAGGATGAGACGTTTGACCAAGAGTAGAATTTGGTGATATCGGGGTCGGAATTAAATTCCGAGAGCTGGAAAAACATTTTTGGGTCATTTGGTACTTGCTTGCAAAATTTGGTGTCATATGGAGTTGATTTGATATGGTTCAGGCGCTTGGTTGTGATTCTAGAAGTTCTTGAAGTTCATTGTGATTTTCATGTGTTTTGGCATCTGATTCGTAGTTCTTGAGGTTATTTCAGTGTTTTGATCACGCGAGCGACTTCTTGTTGTGTTACAGGACTTCCTGGTATGTTCGGACGAGGTCTCAAGTGGCTTAGGTGAGTTTCGGACAAGTTTAGGTTTTGTTGCGCTTGTTTTTTATGCTTTGTCGTCGTTTCTTCAAGCATAAATGGTACCAAATTAAGAAAATAAGCTCCAAATTCAGTTTTTATTTAACCATTAGATCCGTATCATAAATAACGGATCAATAACAAAAATAATCGTCGACTTTGGACATCGTATGAGGGAGTTATGCTCATTTTCGTGTCGGGGAAACTGCTGGTTTCTGGTGTGGTCGCAATTTTAAACATCTCTATCGCAATTGCAATGCCAAATTTGAAATTGCAAACTTTATCGCAAATGCGACCTTTTGCAGCCATGTTCTTTTTCGCAATTGCGAAGGCTTCTTTCGCTTTTGCGAGGGTTCGCAATTGCGCAAACATCTGCAACTTGTTTTTAGCTGTGTAATTCGAGTTTTTGCTTCATTTTATCATATTTTGCACCCTTGGTCCGAGAATGGGCGATTTTGAGAGAGGATTTTCGTATCAAATCATTGGGTAAGTGCCTCTAACCAATTTTCAATTATATTTTGTGATTAAACCTTAGATTTAACATCAAAATTCATGAGAATCAAAATGAAAATTTGGGGAAAATAGTAAAAAATTCAAAATGTAAAATGATGATTTGAAGGACGAATTGGTATCGGAATTTGATAATTTTGGTATGGTTGAACTCGTATCGGAAAGGGTGTTTAGGTTTTGTAAATTTTATCGAGTTCCGAGGTGCTGGCCCGGGGAGTTGACTATGGTTGACTTTTTGCAAGTTGTATAAGGATCATAACTGTATTAATTGGAATTATTTTCTCTTGCATTGTTTGATGTATTTAAGTTATCTTTGGCTAGATCGAGCCGAGCGGTGGTGAATTGGGAAAGGAAAAGCTAAATTGAGTATTGAGTTGGCCGAATTGAGGTATGTCTCTTGTCTAACTCCGTGAGGGTGAAACTACCCCTAGGTTATATATTTAATAAGTGTAACTCATTGCAGGGGCTACGTAAGTACGAGGTGACGAGAGTTCGTACGTAGTTAGACTTATGTTATTATCTGGGTAGACTTAGGTTCACACCATGCTATACTTGCACTTTAGAGATTATCTTTGCTTGCTTAAATTCTTTTATTTTACATTATGACTTGAGACTAGACATGTGTAGAGTGATAGACTCGCTATTGTAGAGACTTCACGAGTTTCATGATTAGTCATGGAAAATTTGTACTCCTCTTATGAAATTATAAGTCACGCGCCTTTTTATCCGCGTAACTCTTCTATCGGGATTGTGTTGTGCGAAGTTGCTCGTGAATCAACTTTACCTTTTCCAAGGCATCATTCACCAGATCACTACCATACAACCTAGCCTCGCCGAGCTCAAACCACCCAATGGGAGAACGACACCGCCGACCATATAAGGCCTCGAATGGAGCCATCTCGATGCTGGACTAGTAACTGTTGTTGTAAGCAAACTCGGCCAAAGGCAAGAATCGATCCCACTGCCCTCCAAAGTCAATCACACATGCTCTGAGCATATCCTCAAATATCTGAACTGTCCGCTCTGACTACCCGTTGCTCTGGGAATGAAATGCGGTGCTGAGCTCTACACGGGTCCTCAACTCACTCTGTACGGCTCTCCAAGAATGCGAAGTGAACTGAAGACCTCTTTCTGATATGATGGAAACATGCCGACTTGGACAATATGTCCACAATAACCCAAACTGCATCAAACTTCCACAAAGTCCCTGAAAATCGAACTACGAAGTCCAGACTAATGCTCTCCCACGTCCACTCGGGTATAATTATCTACTGGAGTATACCTCTTGGCCTCTGGTTCTCTTACGTAACATGCTGGCAATTTAGGCATCTAGCTACATACTCAACTATGTCTATCTTGATCTATCACCACCAATAATTCTGCCTCTGGCCATGATACCTCCTCATAGCACCTGGACGAATGGAATCGAGAATAGTGTGCCTCATCTAGAATCCTTTCCCTCAAACCATCGATATTAGGAACACATAGACGAATTTGAAGTCGCAGAAAACCATCCTCACCAATACAAACTTCCTTGGACTTACCCTGTAGTACCGTCTCTCTGAGAACCAACAGGTGCGGATCACCATACTGTCGAACCTTGATATGCTCTAATAGTTAAGATTGGGCAACAACGTAAGTGTAACGACCCGGCCAGTTGTTTCGTAGAATCTACATTATATTACTGTTTTGCCTTTTCATAGGTTGGTTATATTATTTATGATGTGTTAGAGTCGGTTGGCTCAGGTTCAGAATGGTTGTAGTGAGAATTGAGACACTTAGTCTCTAAAAATAGCTTTATAGTTAGAAAAGTCAACTGAGAGTTGACTATTTGGTAAATGACAACGGAATGCGGATTTTATGGCTCGAAAATCTTCTTTAGGTGATTTGGGACTTAGGAGTGTGTTCGGAATATGTTTTTGATGTCCGGTGTAGAATTAGACTTGAATTGGCGAAAGTTAGTTTTTGGTGATTTCCGGTCGGCAGTGGAAAATAGGCTATCGGGGTCGGAATGGAATTCCAGAAGTTGGTATAGGTTTGTAATGTCAATTTGGATATGTGTGCAAAATTTCAGGTAAATCGGATGTGTTTCGGATAATTTCGGCATCGTTGGTGGAATTTAGAAATTTCAAAGTTCATAAGCTTGAATTTGATGTGATTTAGGTGTTTTGCATTGTTTTTTATGTTTCGAGGGCTCGAATAAGTTTGAATGATGATATGGGATATGTTGGTAGGTTTGGTTGAGATCCCGAGGGCCTCGGGTGTGTTTCAGATGATCAAACGGGCATTTTTGGCCTTAGGAGTCTTCTGAAAAATCTGGTGTTCTGTTGCTGGTGTCCTTGTACGTGATCGTAGAGATTCATTCGCGATCGCGTAGGCTTGTTGGTGGGAAGGGGGAATTTGTTCTTCGCGATCGCAGAGTCAGGGATGCGATCGCGTAGTGTGGTGAGGCTGTGCATCGCGATCGCGGGTCCAGAGTCGCGATTGCACAGAAGAATCTGGAGTGGCAGTGAGGTATTGGAAATTACTCTATGCGACCGCATAGAGCTGGCCGCGATCACATAGGTCAGGAAGTCTAAGCATCGCGATCGCAGGGCTAGTTGAGGTAAGTAATGTCTTTAAATCCTGTCCTGAGGGTTTGAAACCCCGGACTGTACATCCTTTCACGGTTTTGGAGTGACGCACACACTGGATGACGAGTGTGGGGCGTGCACGAATTGGAGGTTTGGAAATATGTTCCCTTTTAGGCAACTATTGAGTTGCGAAACTACTTTTAAAGCATATGTTAAACAATATTGTTGTGTTTTGATATATTTGGGCTGTAAGCCATGTTTGGGGCCTAGTGCCGATATATTTTAACCCCTGGGGGCTATTTTGTGATATTCTCACTATTTTGATCATGATTTTACACTAAGTCCTTCTTGTTAAATTGTTGACACTCAGATTTGTTGAAATTGTTATTTCTTGAAATGAAATACTGTTTTGGGTCGAAAACCCGTTTGTTTATGGCCCGAGTGGCATGTTGAGAGTATCTGACTGAGTGAGGCCGAGAGACAATATTGTGAGGATATTTATTATATGAGATAGGTCGAGAGCTTGAGTGATTGATGCCATGATTTGGCTTGTTATAGCGCTTGAGCTGTAGGAGCCCCTCCGGAGTCTGTACACACCCCCAGTGAGCGCAGATACCTACTGAGTGCAAGTGCCGAGTGACGAGTGATTGGGAGGCATGAGTGATTGTGAGGTGTTGAGTGACTGTTACTGAGTAATGGTGAGGTGCTGAGTGACTGATTATGAGTGATGATTTGGCCCGCAGGGCAGTTTATAACGATATTTTAGAGAGTTTTGATTATGATTCATTTCATCTTTCAAACTGATATTACTAGGAGTTTTAGTGGGAATCATTTGGGAAAATATACTTGTTCAAAGGAATTTTACTGATATTGGTTTTCAAACTTATGTATTAAATGTATACTTTATGGATACTCAGTGTCTTATTGTTTTGTGTATTGGTGTTTTGTGTTGTGTGTTTCTTATCTTCAGACTTGATTTATTTTGATTACTACTGTGTTGACGAACTCATTATTACTCCTTGCACCTCTGTGTGCAGATCCAGGTACTGATTCTGAGCAGTAGTCACTTGTGTCCGTTCGGCATCAACTTTGGGATTTAGAGGTAGCTGTCCAGCGTCCAAAACTTCTCCATTTCCCTTCCTTCATTAGTATTAGTATTTTATTCCGAGACATTGTTTATGACATTACCAGTGTTAGTTTTATTATTAGATGCTCGTGATCAGTTGACTCCAGTTCTGAGGTAATTTTTATACCTATTTTGCTGGTTATTAATGTGACAAGCTGGGTTGCTCTAATGGTAAGCACCCTCCACTTCCAACCAAGAGGTTGTGATTTCTAGTCACCCCAAGAGCAAGGTGGGGAGTTCTTGGAAGGAAGGATGCCGAGGGTCTATTGGAAATAGCCTCTCTACCCTAGGGTAGGGGTAAGGTCTGCGAACAAACTACCCTCCCCAGACCCCACTTGTGGGATTATACTGGGTTGTTGTTGTTGTTTGCTGGTTATTATTGATTTGAGAAATTATATTAAAATAAATGTGTGGTAATGTGATGGTTGGCTAGCCTAGTTCCACGATAGGCGTCATCACGACCTATTAGAATTTGGCGTCGTGACAGTAAGCAATAACTCGGTTGGGCTCTAAAATATCCAACCTCGCAAGTCTGTTAGACAAGGACTGAATGTTCGAAGCTAGTGGCCTCTCCTGTACTGAAATGAATGCCAAGATACCCATACACTCTACCTTGTTTCCCAAGGCATCCGCGACTACTTTCGCCTTTCCCGGATGATAAAGAATGGTGATATCATAATCCTTTCGTAACTCAAGCCATCTACGCTAAATTAGATTGAGATCCCTTTTGCTTGAACAAATGCTGCAAGCTGCGATGATCAGTGTAAACAACACATGACACCCCAGAAAGATAATACCTCCAGATCTTAAGAGCATGAAGAATCGCGGCCAGCTCCAAAGCATGCACATGATAATTCTTCTCATGGGGCTTCAGCAAGCCTCGTAATACACAATATACATCCCCGAATCGGAAGGCAACCCAAGCACCGGTGTTGTGGTTAAAGCTGTGTTGAGCTTCTAGAAGATCGCCTAACAATCATCGGACAAATGAAACTGAGCACCCTTGTGGGTCAATCTAGTCAAAGGTGCTACAATAGATGAGAATCCCTCCACGAACTGGCGATAATAACCTACTAACCCCAAGAAGCTCCTGATCTTAGTCGACGGAGTAGGACGAGGACAACTCTGAACTTCCTCAATCTTCTTGGGATCCACCTTAATACCCTCGCCTGATAGAACATGCCCCAAGAATGCCACACAATCTTGCCAAAAATCACACTTGGATATTTAGCATATAGCTTTTGTTCCCGTAAGGTTCGAAGCACCACTCTCAAATGATGCTCGTGCTCCTCCATGATACATGAGTAAATCAAAATGTCATCAATGAAGACAATGACAAACAAATCGATGTATGGAATGAACACCCTGTTCATAAAATCCATAAATGCCGCTGGGGCATTAGTCAAGCCGAAGGACACCACCAGAAACTCATAATAGTCATATCTAGTACGAAAAGCAGTCTTCAGAACATCTGAGTCCCGAATCTTCAACTGATGGTACCCCGATCTCAAGTCGATCTTAGAGAACACCCTATCACCCTGCAACTGGTCAAACAAATCATCAATACGCCGCAATAAGTACTTAATCTTAATGGTGACTTTGTTCAACTGGCAGTAATAAATGCACATGCGCATAGTCCCACCTTTCTTCTTCACAACTAGCACTGGGGCACCCTAGGGTGATACACTTGGCCTGACGAACCCCTTTGCTAGCAACTCCTCAAGCTACTCCTTCAACTCCTTTAACTCTTTCGGATCCATACAGTACAGTGGTATAGATATAGGCTGAATAACTGGAGCCAAGCCAATATAGAAATCGATATCACAATGTTGTGGCATGCCTGGAAGATCAGAAGGAAATACATCGGAGAACTCTTGGACTACTGGTACTGAATCAATCGCCGGAGATTCTGCAATAGTATCCTGAAAATAGGCTAGATAATCCAAGAAACCCTTCTCGACCATGTGTTGAGCCTTCATAAAAGAGATAACCCGACTAGAAGTAATGATAGACAAACCCTTCCACTCCAATATAGGAATCTCTGGCATCGCTAAGGTAACGATCTTGGCATGGCAATCAAGGATGACGTGATAAAGAGATAGCTAGTTCATGCCCTGGATGCCGCAAAGTTGGTCATATCAAGCAACAAAAGATTCGCTCTAGTCTCGTATCCACAAAATGTGACCACACAGGACCGATAGATCCGATCTATAACAACAAAATCACCCACCGTAGTGGACACATAAATAGGAGTACCCAAGGACTCATGAGGAATATCCATAAAGTGATCAAACAGAGGTGACACATAGAATAGGTAGATCTTTGATAAAAATAATACTGACTCATCCCCATCGTAGAAAAAGATAATACCTGCGATCACATCATCTGAGGCCACTACATCTGGTCTAGCCGGAAAAGCATTGAATCTGGCTGGAGCGCCACCTGGCTGGCCTTCGCCTGCCTGACCTCCTCCTCCGGGACAGCCCCTACCCACCTGCCTTCCGTCTCTGGGCGGCTGGACGGCTGGTGCGACTACTGGAGCTGTAATCATGGGCTACTGACCCTGCTGCACCGCCTTGACCGCAAGTCATAAAACACTAAAAACACATATGGGGAGTCTTATTCAGGGAAACAGGGTTCTAGAAAGCTAAACAACTGGTCGGGTCGTTACATTATCCATCTCTTAAACAAACGTTCGTCCTCGAACAGTTTTAAAATCATATATAGAGTGATAAATAAGTGTGGGTATCGTCTCCGCATGTCCTCCTCGGACACACAAGTCGCCTCCTCGAGTTGTTGGCCCCTCCACTGAACCTTTACAGTGGAAATCCTATTTGATCTAAACTGGAGATCCTACCTATCAACACTGGCTATTGGCTCCTCTTCATAACCCAGACTCTCATCTTGCTGTATCGTGTTGAAGTCCAACACGTGTGACAAGTTGGAATGATAAATCCAGATCATAGACACGTGGAAGACCGGATGAACTCGCGATAGACTGGGAGGCAAAGAAAGCTCATAAGCAACCTCCCCAACTCGCCTCAATACCTTAAATGGGCCTGTAAACCTCGGGCTCAACTTGCCATTCTTCCCAAACCTCATGATTCCATTGATCGGCGAGACGTTCAAGAGAACCTTCTCACCCACCATAAATGATAAGTCACGCGCCTTCTTATCTGCTAACTCTTCTGTCGGGACTGTGCTGTGTGAAGTCCCTCCTGAATCAACTTTACCTTTTCCAAGGCATCCTTCACAAAATCGGTACTATACAACCTAGCTTCGCCGGGCTCAAACCACCTAATGGGAGAACGACACCGCCGACAATATAAGGCCTCGAATAAAGCCATCTCGATGTTGGATTGGTAATTTTTGTTGTAAGCAAACTCGGCCAAAGGCAAGAATCAATCCCCCTGCCCTCCAAAGTCAATCACACATGCTCTGAGCATGTCCTCCAATATCTGAACTGTCGGCTCCAATACTCGTCGGTCTGGGGGTGAAATACGACGTTGAGCTCTACACGGGTCCCCAACTCACTCTGTACAGCTCTCCAGAAATGCGAAGTAAACTGAGGACCTCTGTCTGATATGATGGACATAGGCACACCATGATGTCGACTATCTCCTGAATATAAATCCAGGAAAATCTCTCCGAAGTATACGTAGTCATCACATGAATGGAGTGTGCCGACTTGGTCAATCTGTCTACAATGACCAAAACAAGATAAAACTTCCACAAAGTCCGCAGAAGCTGAACTACAAAGTCCATACTAATGCGCTCCCACTTCCACTCAGGTATAGTTATCTGGTGGAGTAGACCTCCTGGCCTCTGGTGCTCACACTTAACCTGCTGGAAATTTAGGCATCTAGCTACATACTCAACTATGTCTTTCTTCATCAGTTGCTACCAATAATGCTGCCTCAGGGTACGATTCTTCGTAGCCCTAGGATGAATGGAATATCATGAACTGTGCGCCTCCTCTAGAATCCTGTTACATCCCGCATTTTTGTGCGTAAGTTCGGGAATGAGATTATTTTGGGATTATAAGTATTATGTAATTTCAAATAAGTGATGAGTAAATTTGTGAAGTTGAGAGAGTAAGCAAGTCGAAGAAAATGAATTTCGTCGAGATTTGTCATTTTGGGATAAAATACGGCCCGAGGTAAATTATCCGATATTTATGGATTAGTACCATACAAGGTACCCCATGACCATGATAGTAAGGTGTATAAGGTGTGTTAAAAGTGAGTATTATTTAAAGTAATTTGAGATAATTCTTAATCATGTGAATACTTGGGTAATTATGGATTTTTAAGTGGGAGATTAACTTGTAAATTGAATTTTGTGGATAATTAATTATGTGGCATTTTGGATAATCATTTGGGGACACTACTTCCACGTGGGATGTCCAAATCTTAGCAGATATTTGCCAATAATAACTTGCCTAAGGAGGTGATGTCATTACTTAAATCCATATATCAATTTGGGGTGGAAAAATGCTATTAAAAAAATCCTTTCTTAAATCACAAAGTAAGAATGTCTTATAACTTTGTAAGATTAGAGCAAGCATACGGATGAACTTCAACAAAAGGCATACAGAATAGTATGATCAAATTCAAAGGAAAGATTAAGCAACTTATTCAAAATATTAGCAACGTGATTTTGCTACAAAAATTATACGAGATTACGTAATGTCATAGTAATGGGATTTTGCGATTCTAAGGGAGTACAGTGCAACCTTTTCCAAGAATATCATATGAATTTTCCCCTATTCCAGGTATGTTAAGGCTAAGTCTTTTCTTCATTTTGGCACGATCTCGTAATTAATTACACGAGTTTGATAATGAAGTATAAAGAAAGATTCATATCTCAAAAATTACATATATTTAGGTAGTCTCGCAACTTACAATATTTTCTTTATCGGGACTTCATATTCATTTGAGTATTTCCTTCTTCTAGTCAAGAGAGCAGAGAGTCTATATATATACAGTATCACAATATTTTCATTAACATCGAGCTATAATCGATGGGCAGGCCTCTATTGGGCAACCTCTGATCAGATGGTAAGTTATATACCGAGCCTACTGTGGCCGATGGTGATACCCAATTTTTTTCTCAAATCATTGTAAAATTTGCATATATGCCTTCAAAATCTCTTTTTATAATAACTGACAGTTTTCCCATAATTTTACATATTTTATTAATTTCTTTTCCAATTTATTCAGTATTTTATTCAATTATTATGCATAAATTGTAATACAGATAATTTTCAATTATTCCCCAGCTCAATACAGTATTTTAATCCTATTGGGACTTAATTATTTTCGTAAATTAGCCAATTTGGCATTATTTAGCTCTAATTACAATAATTTTATAATTATAGCCTAATTATACGTTTTATATCATTCAAATTAATAATTAGTCATTTTATATTTTTAATAGTAGCTAATTTACCTTAATTTAATTTATTTAGCATTAATTTCATTTTTTATAATTACTAGCTATTTTATTAATTATTTATCTATTTTTAAGGTGTATTTAACTAATAGCCATCTTCTCATTTCAATTGTGGCCTAAATTAAACCCAATACCCCAATTTAATCCATCCAATTACCTAGCCCAAACCTAAATTCCTACCCGGCCCAACCCCTTGATCAATCTGAGCCGTTAATCAATTTAGATCAACGACCCAGATTACTTGTTACCATAATTAGAGCCAAATGACCCCCCGTCTCTCATTCTCACTCAGACACTCATATCTCTACTCTCTCTTTCTAGCTCTCTAGTTCTCTTTAGAGACTTCCAGTCTCTCCACCTCCGATGAGGTCCTTCGTCTTCTCCGGCTGCCTATCCACCGGAGGCCATGGAGTCCTCACCTACCTCAGACCTCCCATGGATCCTTTGTACCGGTGTTGCTGTCTCTAAGGTATTCAAGAGACCAGGGTCACTCACTCACACCTCTGGCCTGTTTCAGGCCTTCATGGCTCAATCTCTAGTAAGGTTTTCTACTTTCCGGCTTGATTCGGTGGTTTCTATGCCGCCACTCTGTCTCTCTGGGTTCTCTCTTTGAAACCCTAATTTTTAAACTCTCAATTTATCTAGATCTGTGATGGATCTGTACCTATTACGAGTTATTGTGATGTTTTCTTTAAAGATTTTCCGTTTTCCCTAAGCGGTTCTTCATTTTTAAGCTAGGATTCCTAAACCCTTTTCGAAATAGTTTTTCTTTCTGATCTTTAACATTATCTCATGATTTTCATCATCTTTACCATTAATAAAACCTTTTCCTTTTGGTTTGATTAGTATATGTGCTTGATTTTCACGAGTAGCTTAAGTTTCTTGTAATTTTACCCTGTTTTTCCTATTAGGGTTTCTAACTCTTTATCTCTTTTGCGTGTATCATGTCTACTCTGCTGATTCATACTAGTATTTGTGTGAAACCCTAAGTTTTGGCCTAAGTCTTGTATTCTGAGTTCATCTTTACTATTTTCCTGTGTGTTTGATTCTCCTATGCTTCGACTAATTATAGTATTTCATGATTCCCACCCTAACGATGCCCTATTAGAGTCTCTGATTGGTTTCTTTTGTTTATACTCAGTTTATGTGTTTTTCTGGAAGTTTATATTGTTTCCCTTTATATATTAGTACTATTTTCTGATTCTTTGAATCCCTGATTTTCTGTGTTGATACTCTTTAACTGATTTCCGATTATTTTTCTTGTTTTTACAACCTTACATTATTTTCTTATTATGTGTTGACTGCATTGTTAATTGATTCTTACCGTTATTTTATTAATTAAACTCTATGTATCTAGCCCTAATTACCTATTTATACTTATAGTGTTTGAACTCTTTTCCTTAATTGTTGTACTCCAGCTATGTGAATTCTCTCCTTATTTGTTGCTGGTTCTTACCGTTTGAATTAATTCCCTTAATCTAAGGGATTACTTGCCTTAATTCTCTGATTGACTGATATTGAGTTCTATGATTACTGAACTTTGATCCCTCCCTTATTAATCATGTGCTTATTTTCCTTGCCTTATATGTTACTGGTTCTTACTGTTTGAATTAATTCCCTTAATCTAAGGGATTACTTGCACTGATTTTGCTTTGATTGATTCCAAGTTCCTTAATCACTGGACAATTTGATTCCTGTCTTATTTACCTAGATTTTTTTTACTACTATATATATTGCTCTTTTCTAATCTCATTGGAACAGACTTCTACACACACGAAGATCGATCTTTTCTACTCTCTCTTACTCACACACACATTCTATTACTCTTCTCTTGATTGCTTGTTGTTACTAGTCGGCTGAAAGCCAAGACTAGTCATTCTATTTGCCTACTCCTTACTTTGTATTTGCTATCTTCAACTGGTATGTTTCCAATTTACATTTAAAAGTTCCAAAATAATATGTTTCTTTGGGTATTTTAATTCATATTATTCCTAACTTGCTTCTACTTGTGGTTCTGTTGTTCTACTTGCAACTAATTTGGTATACTCTATTATTTAGTTCTTGGTACCCCTCCCATTTAGCCTCAGCATGTGTACTCCCTCTTGTGTGTTTCAATGTCATCCTACTTATGTCTTTTGTGATCACTAGTGTACTACAATCGCATTGTATATTACCTAGTCTCCATGTAATCTTGAACACATGATATACTCCAAACTTTTTTCTGAACCTATGTGTAACTATGTATGTTGTCCTTTTCCCACTCTGATTCTGTTTAATTCTTTTGGTGAATAATTGTGTTTGTGACTAAATTCTGTACCAGTCTGTGTTACTCTAGTACTTCTCTAATGCCAACATGTATCCTAATCTATGTGTCTCCAATCCATGTTTCCTTGCTTGTATTGCCTATGCACTGGGTGCTGTTGGTGCTGGTTAATGGTTCTGAAACTATTTTTCCTAAACTACTCACTTACCATTTTGCAAACTGTTTAAAAAAAAAAACTATTCTTTAGAAAGGTTCTTTTACTCAACTCTTTTTTTCAAATCCTCTCTTGCACCACACTTTACTCTTAGAATATAAGTTCTGCCCCTTAGTGTGAGCACTACTTTGGGACCCCTGAGCTCCCCCTGAACTCTGACACACTGAGGCAGGTACTTCCACACTGCACATGTTCAATTCTTGGTTACTAAGTCTGGGTGTGAGCATTGCCCGGGAGCGCTTGAGGTCCTTAGGGAATTTTGAAACACTCGGATTATGAAAGCCTGTGAAATACCATATGGCAATGATGTTTGGAGGATTTGGGCCTAATTGAAGGCTTCCTATAGAATAACTTCTTATTTTCTATTTTTGGTTATGTAATTCCTAATCCTTGGCCTGTAATAATTTTTAAACAACTCTGGGGATGGATTGTGAAAGAGGGTAAAGGGTAGAAACTATGCTTAGGTTTACATTTCCTATTTTTTTTGCACAATAGAACTCATGTTTAGGGCCAATATGTGCAAAATCATGCATTAGATACCATGTCCCTAGATCTCATGCATACTGTTTCTAACATCTTTGACATTACTGTTATATCACCTAGAAATCTTATTCTAGGATACGAATATTAATAACTTGTACTTCATGCAATTCTGTCTCATAATGCCATAACCATGCTTCATAAACACTCAGAAATCCGGTCACTAGGATAGCCCTAAGTAAACTGGCACGCTTGCATCTTCTGAAACCATGATTATTACTGGACTGCTGTGCATCTAGATAACCTGTTCTTTAGGAATTCTGCATATAAATCATCCTGCCTTACCCGTGCATTAGATATTGTCATGGGCGGCTTTCCATCCATGCCCCATGACCCCTTGGACGCGCCCCGTGGCGTCC
>ML291962.1:0-22724 GCA_005239495.1 Nicotiana undulata
TCAGGAGTTCATCTGGTCTTTCATGTATCCATGCTCCGGAGATATCACGCCGACTTCTCTCACATGGTTAATTTCAGAACTATCCAGTTGGATGAGAGGTTGGGCTACGAGGAGGAGCCAGTTGCTATTATTGATAGGTAGGATCGCCAGTTGAGGTCCAAAAGCGTTTCTGCAGTAAAGGTCCAGTGGAGGGGCCAACCAACTGAGGAGGCGACTTGGGAGTCCGAGGAGGACATGCAGAGCAGATATCCACAGTTATTCAGCACTTCAGATACGATTCTAGACCCGTTCGAGGACGAACGTTGTTTAAGAGGGGGAGAATGTAACGACCCGACCGGTCGTTTTGCATATTAGGACCCCGTTACCCTAGATGAAACTTCCCATAGCGGCTTCTCGTGGTTTATGACTTGCGTGGATGGGTGGTTCGGGACTTGGAAGTGTTTAGAGTGTTATAGGAACACTTGGTTCCTTAAGGTTGGCCTTTTTGGCCAAGTTTGACTTCGGTCAACATTTTGAGCAAACGACATCGGAATTGAGTTCCGACAGTTTCAGTAGCTTCGTATGATAATTTCTGACTTGGGCGTATGTTCGGAATGGGTTTTCGATAACCCGGGACCATTTCGGCGCCCAATATAGAAATACGGATTTCCTTAAGTTTGAAATTTGGTTTGGAACGTGATTTTGTGTTATCGAGGTCCGAACGGAATTCCGAGATCGAGAATAGTTTTGTTATGTAATTTATGACTTGCCTACAGTATTTAAAGTCATTCCGAGTAGTATAGGATCGTTATAGAAATCAAGAACTTGAAGTTCTTAAGTTATGTATTTGGGGGTTTTGGGGTGTGATTTTGAGTTTTAACGTTGTTTCGAGTGTTCTGAAGGCTCGAGCGAGTCCGTATTATGATTTGGGAGTTGTTGGTAAATTTGGACGGGGGCTCGGATGGGCCTAGGTGCCTCCCGGACACCACACGAGGCCAAAAACCAGCCAAAACAACTGCTGGTGCATCTGTTGCTGGTGTGACCGCAGGTGCGGTTGCCCAGTCGCAGGTGCGGGACCTCTCCTGCGGTCCCTGCCTCGCAGGTGCGGAAAACCTCTAGAGTCCCCCTTTCTCGCAGGTGCGGACAAAAGTCCGCAGAAGCGGAACCGCTGTTGCGGTCATCCCTCTGCAGGTGCGACCCCAGCCCCTCTTGCCCAGTTCCGCAGGTGCGAGCCCCAGCTCGCCGGTGCGAGACCGCAAGTGCGGTCCTCGAGCCGCAGGTGCGGAATTCATGTAGGCAGGCAGTATATATTCTTTAAAACTCGATATTCTTCATCTTTTAACATATAAAATCCTCCATTTGAGAGCTTGGGATCTTGAAGAAATTATCCCACGACCTAGCGTCTGTCAAGGTAAGTTAATTCCACTTCAACACTAGTTTAATACATGGATTTCAACTTGAATTAACTACTAAATTATGGAAAATTCAAGAATTGAGTAGTAAATTTAGGGTTCTGGAGAAAATTAGCGAATTGTCCTTTTAATGCTATGAATTCAAGTAGAAATCACATATTAATGATCCTTAGGCTATGGGTGAGTGATTCCTTCGAGAATTTTCAGAATTCGAGCGTGCAGGCCCGGGGTCGAAATTTGGGAATTTTTCAAGAATGTTAAATTATTGAGTAAATAGGATAATTTCCCTTCCTTGAGCTTGAATTGATATCATTGTACCATATTTGTATAGTTGCGAGTCCTCGGGTGTAGAGATTCAGAGTTTCGGGCGCATCCTTGGTCCGAGGGGTAGATTCGACATGAGGTGAGTCTCCTTTCTAACCTTGTAAGAGGGAATTGTCCCCATAGGTGATTTATATGCTATGTGTAATTGGTTTTGGGGTTACGTGCGTACAAAGTGACGAGAGTCCGTACGTAGCGACTATTATTTTAATGACGGGGTAGTTAGGCCCACAGCATGCCTTATATTGCTCCATGAAACGTCATATGTGTTATAAACTCATGTTATGCCTAGCATTGATTCTCTGAGATTTCATGGATTTGGATAATTGGAAGGAAATTGTTGTAGAAGGTAAGTTTTAATGATATTGTATATGCTTGTGACCGCTACGCAATTTACATTCTGCGAGCGGAGTGTGATTTCCCCCACTCTCAAGGGAGCGGGCCGTACGCCACGGCGTATTGAAAGGTGCACTTTTGGGATGGGTCGTTCGATCCTCGGCAGTGCACCTGAGAGATTATACTATGGTAAGAATGCACTTATGGGACGGGCCGTTCGATCCTCGGCAGTGCATAGATATTATCCTTGTGACTCTGGCCAGTTGTCTTATCCTTGTGTGCGCGTGACTATTTGGTATTGTTTCAGTGATATTGGCTCGACAGATACTTGGGAACAAGGAAGTGTACATTGTTGCTTATTTTCAGTAGTTTTCATGGATTTATGTACTTGAAATGTATCTGTTGCTTACTGCTTCCCATGTCTACTGCATTCCGTTATATCCTGCTTTATATTATTACTGTTGGACCTTAGTGAGTATCGAGTCGACCTCTCGTCACTACTTCTTCGAGATTAGACGGGATACTCACTGGGTACATATTTATTTAATATGTACTCATGCTGCACTTCTGTACTTAATTGTACAGGTTCTGAGGCTGGTGCTTCTGGTTATCAGACCAGAGCTAGATATTGACCGTAGCAGACCTGACTTCACGGTGAGCTGCTTCTTATGGCAATCCCCAGCAGCACCATGGAGTTTCATTTACTTTTGTTTCCCGTCTATTTATTCAGACAGTGGGATTGTGTATTCTATCTTTTGGTTATCCTGTTAGTATGCTCGTGACGCTCGTGACACTAGTTCCTGACACACACGTAGTGGTTATTTTGGGATTTTGGGCCGTATATATATATATGCTCGTCTTTTGGCTCACGCTTCTTTATAGCTATTTTATCTACTACTGGGTGATTATCTTTCGGTATCATGATTTAACTTGTTAAATTCGGTAAATGGGTGAATAATTGAATCAAATAAAAAGAAACACTTAGTGAAATTTATGTTGCCTTGCCTAACCCTGTTGTTGGGCGCCATCACGACCAGGATTAGGATTTTGCGTTGTGACACTATAATTGCAAAGTTATCACAATCATAACCCAAAAAGTGCAAATGTGGCCATTTGTCAAATAATTTGTGCTTAATATAAATATAAATAGCAAAATTAAGTCATGAAATTGTTATAAAATCCTTTGTAATGTAGTTAATGATTATTTAGATAAAAATACTGAGTTAAATTAATTAAAATCCTTAGAAATGCAAAAATTATGGGAAAATATTAGTTGATGCTAATGCATAGTTTTGGAAGTATGTATGCACTCTGAAAAAATATTATAGGGAAAAATTGGGTATCAACAACTAGTCTTTCCTTGAACTATTTCTGATCAGTCTCTCTAGTTTGGGCACTACTCTGGGTTCATGAAGCCCTTGGGAACTCTAACACACTTGGGATTTGGGTTTTGTATGCTCAGCCTTGATATATGGGTTAATCACCTAACAACTGGTTATGTTGTATCTATGAACATGGATTTTGGAGCTATTGTGAGTTGAAGGTCTGGCATGTCTAGGTGTATTTAGGCCTTTTGTAGGCTCCCTATAGTTACACTTACTTTGTAATTCATTATATTAAATTTTGATCTGTAATAATTATTTGTAATAACAATTCTTGGGTGTTAATGAAATTGGGAAGGGGTTCTTATTTTACATTTGGAAATACGTTGGGTAGAAATCATGCCTATAGGTTCGATACTATGTTGTTAAATATTGTATGTTAGAAATATTGTCTATAGGTACCTTATTGTGTTCATTATGTGCTAGAAACCATGCCTATAGGTTCGATGCTTGGTTCAATTATGTTCTGTTAGTAATCATGCTTATAGGAAATGGTGTGATCCAATATGTGTGAAAATGCCTCCTTACATACTATTCTGTTCAAATTGTAAAAATCATGCCTATAGGATCTAAATCTGGATCAAATTGTAGAAATATGCCTATAGGATCTAAAACTGGATCAAATTATAGAAATCATGCCTATAGGACCTAAAACTAAATCAAAATAGTTGAATGCACGTTTACAGGCCTGAATCCGTTTAATTGTTATTTCTGCTCGTTTATTCGTGAGTTTCCAAATATTGTGCTATTACTCTTACTAGAAAATATGCATATAGGATTAAAACAATAATTTTGTATCTGTTTCCATGACTTACCACTATTTATTACCGCGTGAAACACCTAGACACCATGCTAGTAGGCTTAATCGTATTATGTTAAAATCAGTAGGCAAACTTATGTAGGTTCTAATAATCGCATTGAAAAACTGATTTTGTACATGAGGTCCTTCTCGTTCATTCAATATCACATAGATATCCCGCCTATAGGATTCTGCAATTAATAAAACTTGTCAATGTTAACCAGCTTGGCGTGAATTTGCTGTCTAAGTGTGGAGGCTAACTTGAGCCCATATTTGCTTATATTTGAAAGTCCTAAACTGTTTTTGTATGTCACTTAGTATTTTTTTCCTTTTGAGTAGCCTAAGTTAAAGTCTAGAACCACCCTGAAATAGAGGTCCAAATGCCTGATGGACCATAGGAATGGAACGGGTAATGCACGCACAGTACATGACTTAGAATTAACTAGAGCGCTTTAGGTAAACAACTTAAAGATAGTAATCGGGTAGCGGGAGATGATAGTTTGTGCTCGCTGAATAATATGAGTAACACCCCGAATTAAGGGAGTTACGAAGTATTATTTATGTTGCACGGGGTGGTCCTTTAGGCTGAAAAACTTAGGACCCCCCATTTCTGTTTAAAGTAATTCTTTTATTTGTCCAAATTGTTTCCTTTCCTTAGACTAATTCACATAGTTCGAGTTTGGTCGGGACCCACCTTTGTGGACCTCGAGGAGTGCCTAACACCTTCTCCTCAAGGTAATTTGAGCCCTTACCCGATCTTTAGTGGCGCAAACTAGTATCCTGAGTCATTTGCAAATAGTTGCCTTAACGCACCTTAATCTGTTAGGTGGTGAATCTCTCTTTTAATTACCCTTCCTTTAAAAGAGTTTTCACAATGTCAAAACGCGATTTCACGAGAAAAAGAGGTGCGATAACATGTTGACTCTGCTGGGGAAATCCTCAGGCTCTTACCATAACGAACATGGTCTATGTGAATTAGTCTCCCTCAATAAGTGTGTATTTATTATTTTGTTGTTACCTGTACATCCTGCTCCCATTCACCCTTTTATTTGCTACATACACACCCCTTTACCTATTTTCCCTCTTTATATGAACTTACATGCAATTCTTCGCTTAATCTTGTTACAATATCCCCTCCATTGTTTACCAATCATGTTCACTATCTTCAATCTTTAAAATTTTGTTATGTCTTTCCTAATCCCCCCCCCCCCCCCCCCCCCCTTTTTATCGCTTTGTTATAATTTTTCCACTGTGCGAACTAACTCTTTCCTTGTGTTTCTTTCTTTTCTGTCTTTACATTTATTAAATACTTCATTTATCGCTTTATCTTGCAAAATACTTGACAACATGTTGCTTTATCTTTGCATAATTACAAGCTCTACATCATATTCCACTCGTGCGCAATCAATACCATAGCAGCACTTGATAATTGTCCGCACTCTTCTTATATTACCCTTTTTAAATTTGGAAAGACTTATTTGCAGTAAAACTAGTCGATCAGCGGTGCAGTCGAAGGTTCTGTGCCTTATTCTCTCAAGTTTTCCACTTGAGGGTACCGGTCTAGACTCTTATAGGAAACCCTACTCTGATGTTAACTGTGCATGCATCATGTCTGAACCTAGTACGGGTTAGAATGTTGTCCTCATGATAACTCTCTAAGGCGAGCCTTGTCCAACGCCCATCAGGATTTCCACAATCCCAACGGGCACAATCATGATATGTGCATTATTTGGAGAAAACATGCTGATATGCTAATCATTAATGTGAAAGTAGTAAAATATGGAGGAGGAGGGCTAACTTTATTTGTTTTGCAAAAATAAGGCACGAAGTCCCCAGGTTCGACATGGTCCGAAGTGTCTCACCTCTGTTGCTAGACTAGTGGGAAAATATCTTGCCAAGCACCAAAAACCATGTAAAAAGAATTCTCAGAAATCTACCGTCTTTGCAGGACATTCAGCCAATTAATGTACTGATCGAGGCCGCTAGTATGTTCTGGGATGAAAAGAGGGTTGTTTTCTATTTTGGCAATATAGAGATGACTCCCCTTCTTGAGGAAATAGGAGGTTTTTGTTGGGCTTCCCTGGGATAGCCCTGGTATGTTGGTAGGGGAAAATCGTATTTCTAGAGGATTTCTAGAGGGTTTAGAAAGAATGACGAGTTAGTCTGTCAGAAGAAGTCCTACATACCTTTCGACTTCCTTTACGAGCGTTATGGGCATAACACATCCTACCGTATCTATCATGATGAGTTTTCCATCACTTCCTTGGGCTGGACTCATCGTCGGGTTTTCGTGTTCATCGTCTATTTTCTGGGGATGATAGTATTCCCAATTCAAGGAGACGGGATCCACACTCATTTGGCTGTGGTCACCAAGATCTTAATGGAAGGTATTGAGGGGCAGACTTACACTATTGTCCCAATGATCGTGGCAGAGATATACCATGCCTTTGACTGTTGCAAGAAGGGATTCAGGCATCTCGAGAGTTTTAATATGTTACTACAAATATGGTTTTTAGAGTATATTCAAAGAGGACATCACCGTCAGGAATTTTCGCAGTGACCGTGGAATGACCACATAGATTTTCACCATCCAAAAAGAATGACTTTCATCCCAGACAGGTTTGCACAACCGGGAAATGTTGTGGATTGGGTACACTTCTTTAGTAATTTGACTGATGACAAGGTCCATTGGATGTTCGAGTGGTTCCCTAATATCGAGTTTACCATCAGGTCAAGAGATATTCTTCACTTACTGTTGTTTAGGTTGAGGGGTATCTATCCTTATGCTCCTATCAGGGTCAGGAGACAGGCTGGGAGAAAACAAGTCATACCACGAGTTTCCAAGATGGTTCACTACAAAGCATACTTTCAGGGTGATGTCATTCCATTCAATTGTGAGGCAAAACACATGTGGCATCTGAAGATCATAGTGGAAAAGGATACCATCGCACCAGATCGGTACCGCGCCAGTCATGTGTATTTCTACCTATCATGGTTGGATGATGACATAGCGAGAGAAGTCAAGCCAGAGATTTATCGAGGAAACAGGGTCATAGACGACGCTTCTGAAGCACAAGTAAAATACAAAAGGTTGCGCAAAATAATATTTGAGTATGAGACCAGACATTTGGAACAACACAGGGTAGAAATGGAATCAATCAAAGAATGCAGAGAAATTGCTACAAAATAAACAGAAAGGTTGGAATATTTAGAGCAGGTTCTAATGGAGCTTGAAGGGAAGATGAGGAAAAGGATCGTGGATTGTCAGAATGCAGAGGGCAGCAAAGGAAAACACCTAACAAGGGCGTATCTGCTGCTGGACATGCGCGACCTGGGGAATCTGATCGATGGGGTTAAGAAGGCTAATCTTGGAGAAGGTCCCTCCGGGACCAAGTAGATTAGAATTGTTGTTTACTTGCTTTTCTAGAGTCATTTTAGAAATGGATTGTAATAAGACAAATGCCACTAGCAACTCTTTTGATTATTGTCATTTTAGAGATTTGGTCTATTTATTACATTAATGAAATGAGGCAATTGTCAGCACTAAGTTTCTCCAAATCTGTATGTCGTTAGGCCTACCTCGGGAAAAATGAGGTCCCCAAATTAGGATGCGAATTTGTGATTCCGCAATACATGTTTAAATACTGCAAATATCCTTCTAAAATTTCCTACTGACTTATTACCTTTTTGCTTTTCTTTGTTTTGATTATTCCCATCCCCTAAGGTTGGTTCGTGCATACTGGCATCATCAGCATATCATACTAGATCCAGAGGTCCTCCACCTCCTCCTCCTCCAAGTGATCCTAAAAGTAAGGGAAAGGCTAAGATGAATGACATGAACGGTATCAGGAAAGATAACGATGCGCATGCTGAGAATGTTGAGATTTCAGATGGTAAGAGTACTCCGGCACAGAATGATTTGGTTCTACGATTGGAGAATAAAATACTGGAATTACAAGGGGAACTTCAGCAGATCCGGAACTTGGAAAATCTCTCCCTCACCTTGAACGTCCCAGATATCAACCAACAGAACGCCCAAAACCCAGCGCCTCCTCAAAACACACCAAACCCGCATCCACAAAATCCTCCCGCACCTCATCAATATGCCACGCCTCCCCAAAATCCTAGTCCTCCACCAGTACTAACTCCTCATCAGCACCCACATCATCCAAATCAGTATCCACAAACTACCACCTACCATACCCTTCAAAATACACCACAACTTACTCCCAATCCGCAGAACTCAAACATCACCACTACACCCAGACCCCCGGTATAGATAAAAAACCCCATATATGTAGAGACTCTACCTCACCACACCCAATAGACTCAATATACACCAGAATCTGCCGAGAAGGACGTGCTCATCAAGAATATGGCAGAGGAGCATAAGAAGATCACAAGTCGAGTCCAAGGTGTCGAAGGAGGTAAAGTCATTGAGGGTTTGAACTATGAAGATCTGTGTATTCAGCTGGACGTAGAACTGCCGGAGGGTTACGAACCTCCCAAGTTCGAGATGTTTAGGGAATAGGTGACCCAAAGGTGCTTCTAAGGACATACTGTGACAAGCTCGTAGGAGTTGGAAAGGATGAAAAGATTCGCATGAAATAATTCATGAGGAGCCTCACTGGAGACGCCATATCTTGGTACATCAGTCAAAATCCAAAAAAAATGGGTTAGTTGGGTAAGCATGGCATCGGATTTCATGGATCGGTTCAGGTTTAATACGGAGAATGCACCGGACGTCTTCTATATCCAGAATCTCAAAAAGAAGCCAGACTTTCCGCGAGTATGCTACTCGGTGGAGATCGAAAGCTGGGAAAGTAAGGCCGACATTGGAAGAAGAGACGATGAACAAGTTCTTTGTCCGGGCCCAAAATCCATAATACTACGAAAGGTTAATGATTTCCGAGAATCACAAATTCTCCGACATCATAAAATTGGGGGAAAGGACTGAAGAAGGAATCAAGAGCGGAATGGTAACTAATTTTGAGGCATTACAGGCTATGAACAAAGCTTTGCAGTCAACGGGTATATCCAAAAAGAAAGAAGTGGAGGCCGTGATGGTGGCCCAAGGTCCAAAATATCCTCTTACATATCAAACAACCCCACCTACATATCATCCTTCACCTCCCAGATATCCGCAAACGACCACCGCCTACCATACATATAACACCCAACCAACATATTATCACTCATCGCCAGTCCACCAAAACTATCAGAAACCTAGACCAAATTTCGACTGTAGGGCGCCCATACAATATACCCTTATTGTTGAACCTATTGATCAGTTATACGAGAGGTTGAAAGCTATTGGATATGTCACACTTATTCCCGCTATTTCCATGGAAAACTCTTCTCAATGGGTCAATCCAAATAAAACATGTGCCTACCACTCCGGCATGAAAGTCCATACCATTGATGAATGTCGCACTTTAAAAGATAAGATCCAGACGCTAATTGATACCAAGTTCATACAAGCACAGGAGGCTACACCTAACGTCCGCAACAATACCCTCTCGGATCATAGGGGCGAGGGGGTGAATGTGATATAAACTGACGAAGAATGGGACCCAGAAAGGTCAATTGGGCTTATTCAAGAAGGGGATGACCCTAAGAAACCTGCGGTCACTCTTACTCTTATTGTGGTACAGATACAGCCACCGATCGAAGTTGAAGTAGTCGCACCGACCCCATTCGAGGTAGATGTAACAACACTTGTAGCTACACCTGCTCTGTTTGAAGTAGAAGTAACCACACCCTTCAATGTGATAGTAGCACCCGCACCATCCTTTAATTCAAACGTTGTACCCTGGGACTATGTTGAAGAGGCCAGGAGAAAAGGAAAAGCAAAAATGGAAGAAGCTGGTGCCGCACAAGGGATGACCAGGACTGGTAGAGTTTACACACCTGAGCACTTAGGGGGAACAAGTAAAGATGCAACTTCCAAGAAGCCCATCATTGAAACTGGCCCGGATGATCTTTGGAGAAAATTGCAATCAAGGGAATATTCTTGTCACGACCCGAAATTCCACCCTTCAGGCCGTGACTACGTCTAACGTTGAACCCGCTAGACAAGCCAACGTGCACAAATAATCTAACTTTTGCAACCCAATTCGACAGTAGTAAAGAAAATACCTTCAAAAATCTTAACATAAATAACGAAATACTTCAGAATTTTAACAACGGAAATGTAATAGAAGTTCGAAAATGCAAAGTGAAATAGTAAAATACATAGCGTCGCATAAGCCCAAAACCGGGAGTCACAGCTCACGAACTCTCTAGAGAATACTAAATACAAGGTCTGAAAGAAGATACATAATTGTCTTTGAAACTAGAGAAAAGATAAGACAACATATAATCTGAGAAGAGAAGAGACACCAAGGCCCACGAACGCCAGCGGGTATACCTTGAAGCTCTGTGTGGACTGAAGGTGAATCCCTCAGCGCTGTCCACTGGGTCCGGATGCGGGATCTGCACAACATCAAGAAGTGCAGTGTAGCATCAGTACAACCGACCCCATGTACTGAGTAAGTGCCGAGCCTAACCTCGGCCGAAGTAGTGACGAGGCTAGACTTGAAAATAATGATAACCTGTCCTATTCTACAGTAGGTAACAGGGACGAGACAAGGCAAGAAATAAGCAGACAAGTAAGGGATACGGGAGCAGTAAAGGGGGAACAAGTGAGATGAAGCAGTTAAATTGAAATTTAGGAGTAAACAAGAAAGGCTTTAACACAGCTGCTAATGAAATAAATATAAATGCCAGAAATGCAATAATGGCACGGCATCACCCTTCGTGCTTTTACTCTCGTCCTTACTATACAAAATATGATGTAATCAATGTGAATCATGGCACGGCATTAACCTTTGTGCTTTCAATCAATGTAAATCATGGCACGGCATCACCCTTCGTGCTTTTACTCTCTTCCTCACAATGCAATGTACAATGTAAGGCAGTATAAATCATGGCACAGCATTAACCTTCGTGCTTATAATCAATGTGAATTATGGCACGGCATCACCCTTCGTGCTTTACACTCTTCCTCACCAAAAAATGACAGATATAATGGTAAGGAATACAGCATACTGGAAACACAGTTCAATATCACCCGGGAAGGGAAAACATCAATCAATTTCACAACAAGTGACCGGAAAGGGTCTCAGCTATAACCATTCATTTCAAATATATCCTTAACAGTTGGGTTTTCAATCAAACCAATACATCATAGGTTCATCAACCAAGATTTCCAACAATAACGGCTTCCAAGTAGAGACCAGTTCATAATATAACGAACATGGAAGTAATAACAAGATTTTTATCAAAAATAGACTCACGGGCGTGCTTGACACACAATGCATAGGTACTCGTCACCTTACCTATGCATTGAACATGATAAACACTTAGCACATAGCATACAATACCTATTCCCTCACCAAAGTTAGGCAAGACACTTACCTCGGGTCCAAAATATAGCAATCAACCCTCTAACACCGCCTTTCCTTTTGAATTCAACTCCGGAACAACAATATCTAGGCAATATTAACTTAAGTATATCAATAATGACTCAATAACGCAATCTCATAGCCTAAATACACAATTCCTATCATTCTTCCAAAAATTCCAAAATTCGACCCCGGGCGCACTTGGTCCAAACACGAGGCTCGGACCAAAACCCGATCACCCATACCCCCACGAGTTAAAATATATAATTTGTTTTGCAATCCAACCCCAAATTGGGGTTGAATTACCCAAAATTCCCAAAAAAACCTAACTCTACCCAAAACCCCTAATTTCTACTTTGATTTCATGATTTAAGACCTAGATTTTATTAATAGATGGAGAAAAATGGAAGAAAATAGAGTTAGAATCACTTACCCAAGTAGTTATGGAAGAAGAATGGCTTGGAGGTCGTCAATGAGGTTTGGAGAAGAAAGGGAAGGTGAAAAATGTGAAGAATCCCGTTTAATATTCTGTTTTTGGAGCTTTTAAAATAGCTGGAGAAATTATACATGTGCGATCGCGGAAGGAGGGATGCGATCGAACAGTGTATGGGACTTTAAGCTTCGCGATCGCAGAAGCATGAGCGCGATCACACAAGTCTTATGCTACCCATCCCCCCAGGCCTATGCTAACCCTGTGCGGTCGCACACCACACCTCGCATCCGCACAGTAACTCCCCCAAGACCCCTCCGCGATCGCAGCCTGAATGGTGCGATAGCACTGACCATTTTGACCCTTGACCCCAGACCCCACGATTACTCTGTGCGATCGCATGGACTCTAGTGCGATCGCACTGAAGGAAACATCAGACACCAGAAACCAGTCAAAACACCAGATTTTTACACTTTAACTCACCATGTTAGCTACCCGAAACTCACCCGAGCCCTCGGGTCTCAAAACCAAAAACACACACGACACCCAAAACATCCTACGGACTTATTAAAGCATTTAAATCACCAAGATATCATCAAAATCATGGAATTAAACCTCAAAACTCTTAGAATTTTCTTAAAACTTCATAAAGCTTAATTTTTCCAATTTTGATCCGAAACACGTCATTTCTAGTCCGTTTTACACCAAATTTCACATATAAGTCACATAACATATATTAAACCTGTTCCGGGCTCCGGAACCATAATACGGGCCCTTTAACAGGATTTTCACATCAAACTTCATATTCAAAAATCTTTATTATTTTCAGAAAATAATTTCTTTAAAAATTCATTTCTCGAGCTTGGGACCTCAGAATTTGATTCCGGACATACGCCCAAGTCCCATATTTTCCTATGGACCCTCCGGGACCATCAAATCATGTGTCCGTGTCCGTTTAAAGTCAACTTTATTCATTTAATTGTTACAAAAATTCCATTTTCATCAAATTTTCACATAGAAGCTTCCCGGCTACACGCCCGGGCTGCGCACGCATATTTAGGTGAGATTAACGGAGGCTTTCGAAGCCTCAGAACACCATCAAGGTCCCGACGAGTCCCCGGGTAGCCTGGCTGCTAGCGTTATTTATTTTCGAAAACAATTCTTCTTGAGCATTTTGTTTTAAAATATTTTTAGTATTTCGTTTTAGAAAACATTGTTTGAGTCATTGAAAATTTCTTTGTTTGATATTTTAGTATTTATTAATGGATTGATGTTTTATTATTACTATCTTTCATATCTTTCTCTCTACAACATTACTATTTCTTATCTTGATGAATCAACGACTGTGACATGTAATGAGACAACGCAACATAAGGACAATGACTCAAAAGAGATAGAAGAAGAAGATGTGATACCTGAGGAAATTATCAGAGAAGTTGAAATTTTTGAGAATAAGCCTAAGTCCAATCTGGACGAAACTGAGATAGTCAACTTAGGAGATTCTGAAACAGTCAAAGAAACACGCATAAGCATTCACTTGTCACCATCAGAGAAGGAAGAGTACACTTGTTTCCTGAGAGAGTATGAAGACATTTTCGCATGGTCATATGACGATATGACCGGATTGAGAACATCCATAGTAGCTCATAAGCTACCCACCAATCCGATGTGTCCGCCAGTAAAGCAAAAACTTAGGAAGTTCAAGCCATACATGAGTCTAAAAATGAAGGAAGAAATCACCAAGCAAATCAAAGCTAGGGTCATCGGGGTAGTTGAATATCCAACTTGGTTGGCCAACATTGTGTCAGTTCCGAAGAAAGACGGGAAAGTCAGGGCGTGTGTCGACTATCGAGATTTAAACAGAGCAAGACCCAAAGATGATTTCCCACTACCGAATATACACATACTGATCGACAATTATGCCAAGCATGAACTCCAATCCTTTGTTGATTGGTTTGCGGGTTATCATCAGATTTGGATGGACGAAGAAGATGCCAAGAAAACAGCTTTCATCACACCAAGGGGAGTGTACTGTTACAAATGATGCCGCTTGGTTTAAAGAATGTTGGGGCCACCTACATGAGGGCCATGACAACTATTTTCCATGACATGATACACAAGGAGATAGAAGTATATGTGGATGACGTCATCATCAAATCCAAGAAGGCCGCAAATCACATAACAGATTTGAGAAAGTTCTTTGACCGGCTGCGGAGGTACAATCTGAAACTGAACCCCGCAAAATGTTCCTTTGGAGTTCCTGCTGGAGCATTGTTAGGGTTCATCATCAGCTTCCAAGGAATTGAGTTAGACCCATCAGAGGTCAAGGCTATCCAGGACCTACCATTACCAAAGAGCAAGAAGGACATGATGAGTTTTTTGGGACGTCTCAACTATATCAGTTGCTTCATAGCACAATCAACTGTAATATGTGAGCCGATTTTCAAAATACTGAAGAAGAATGGCGCAACTAGTTGGACTGAAGATTGCCAAAAAGCTTTTGACAAAATCAAAGAATACTTGTCCACACCACCAGTCCTAGTCCCGCCAGAGCCTTGTAGACCACTGCTACTCTACCTTTCCGTACTAGATGGGGCTTTCAGTTGTGTCTTGGGGAAAAATGACAGGACATGAAGAAACGAGCAGGCCATATATTATCTGAGTAAGAAGTTCACACCATACAAAGCACGATACTCTTTGCTGGAACGCACTTGCTGTGCCATGACATGGATAGCCCAGAAATTAAGGCACTACTTTTGCGTTTACACCACATATCTCATATCAAGGATGGATTCTTTGAAGTACATATTTCAGAAGCCTATGCCTACAGGAAAGCTGGCCAAATGGAAAATATTGTTGAGCGAATTTGACATCATCTATGTAACTCAGAAAGCAGTCAAGGGACAAGCATTAGTAGATAATCTTGCAGAAAATCCGGTATGAGGAGAATATGAACCACTAAAAACGTATTTTCCTAATGAAGAAGTGTCAATCGTAGGAGAGGATATTGCTAAAGCCTACGACGAGTGGATAATGTTCTTCGACGGAGCTGCAAATTTCAAAAGGGTTGGTATCGGAGCCGTTTAGGTGTCAGAAACTGGTCAACATTACCCTATGTTCGCAAAACTCAAGTTTCCATGCACCAATAATATGGTAGAGTATGACGCCTACATATTAGGGCTCAATTTGGTTGTCGATATGAATGTCCAGGAATTGCTGTTGATTGGTGATTCAGGCCTGCTGGTACACCAGGTACAAGGAGAATGGGCTACAAAGAACACCAAGATACTACCATATATGCATCACGTATAAGAGATGATGAAGAGATTCGCGAAGATAGAGTTCCGACATGTCCCCCGAATCCAAGATGAATTCGCAGATGCACTGGCCACCTTGTCCTCCATGATACAACACCCAGACAAGAATTTCATCGATCTTATTCCAGTAAGAATTCATAATCAGTCGGCTTACTGTGCTCATGTTGAATAAGAAACAGACAGAAATCCATGGTTCCATGACATCAAGGAATATTTGGCAAAAGGAGAATACCCAAAGCATGCAAACCATACTAAAAAACGCACACTTCAGAGATTGTCTAACCATTTCTTCCAGAGTTGAGGAATTTTGTATAGAATAACTCTAGATCTAGGGCTATTACGGTGTATTGACACCAAGGAAGCCTCCAAACTTCTTGAAGAGATACACGCTTGAACATGCGGCCCACATATGAATGGTTTCGTCCTAGCCAAGAAGATACTTAGAGCCTGATACTTTTTGATGACTATGGAAAAAGACTGCATCCGGTATGTCCCCAAATGTCATCAATGCCAGATACACGCAGATATTATAAGGGTACCTCCAAATAAACTCAATGCAACAAGTGCACCTTGGCCTTTTGCCGCCTGGGGAATGGATGTCATCTGACGGATCGAGCCCGCCGCTTCAAACGGGCACAGGTTCATTCTAGTAGCCATAGACTACTTTACAAAGTGGGTTGAAGTTTCATGTTACAAACCCGTAACCAAGAAAGTCGCCATAGATTTTGTCAAGGATCTTATTGTTTGCTTATTTGGGGTTTCAGAATCCATCATCACCGACAATGCTGCCAGTATCAATAGTGACCTGATGAAAGCCATGTGCGAGACCTTCAAAATCGTGCACAGAATCTCCACAGCATAGTGGCCCCAAATGAATAGAGTCGTGGAGACCGCCAACAAGAACATTGAGAAGATACTAAGGAAGATGGTAAAGAATCACAAGCAGTGGCACGAGAAGTTACCATTTGCCTCATTCGGATACCGTACCACAGTCCGCACGTCAACCATAGCAACTTCTTATCTATTGGTCTACGGTACTGAAGTCGTCATCCCCGCCGAGGTAGAAATTCCATCCTTAAGAATTATACAAGTAGCTGAACTTAGTGATGCAGAATGGATAAAGAGCCGATATGAGCAATTAGCTCTCATTGACAGTAAAAAAATGAATGTAGTGTGTCATGGTCAGCTTTATTAGAACAGAATGTCCAAAGCTTTCAACAAAAGGGTCAAACCTAGACAATTCACACCGGGGCAGCTAGTGCTGAAACGGATCTTTCCGCATCAAGATGAAGCCAAAGGAAATTCTCACCCAACTGGCAAGGGCCCTACATGGTTCACAGAGTACTAACAGGAGGAGCACTCATACTCGTAGAAATGGATAGAGAAATTTAGCCAAATCCTTTCAACTCACATGCAGTAAAAAGATATTATGTTTAAAACTGTTTACGTTTCTTCATATAATGTAATTGAACTACGCTTGACCTGATTCCCATTTAAGAGGGGATACGTAGGAAGCCCTGTGGGTTCAGTCACAATACAATAAAATTTTCATTTTCCCCATAATCGGAAACTGAGGCAAAATTTTGAGGAGGACCCTCAAAATTCTGAAGCATGTTCAGCCAACGGCATCGTATGCGAAATAGCCGAAAATTCATCTAGATAACCGGGGCAGAATTTTGAGGAGGACCCTCAAAATTCTATGGCAAGAAGGCCTTAATGTCTCTGATAGTGTCACAGTTACTGGTTCATCTAATCAATTTTAAATTGCATATTACTATGTTTTGAAAAACTATGCATGCATATTTTTCGAAAATTTAATTTTTAGCCGTATGCTGCCCATGGTAACTCGAACATGATTTCGATGCGAGCAAAGAAAAGCAAGCAGACAAAGGCAAAAACCAACATCCCCCGCAAAACTCATAAATTTTCTTTGAATGCAGGAACAAGGAATAGTCGCCAGTACGTGTATGCCTTAGAATCACTGTCTTCACAACAACAAAGCTACCGAACTCATCTCCAGCTAAGAAATACTCTACTATCACTTATTATCTTCTCATTGCATGAGACTAAGCACTGTCTCCATTTTGCATGAGGCTAAGCCCTGCCTCCTCAACTTCATAAGGCTAAGCATTGCCTTCTTATTGCATAAGACTAAGCACTGTCTCCATTTTGCATGAGGCTAAGCCATGCCTCCTTAACTGCATAAGGTTAAGAATTTTCTTCTCATTTCATGAGACTAATCATTGTCTCCGATCTTGCATGAGGCTAAGCCCTGCCTCCTTAACTGCATAAGGCCAAGCTCTACCTTCCCGTGCATGAGACTAAGTACAGTCTCCATCTTGCATGAGGCTAAGCCCTGCCTCCTTAACTGCATAAGGCTAAGCTTTGCCTTCCCATTGCATAAGACTAAGCCCAGTCTCCATCTTGCATGAGGCTAAGCTCTGCCTTCTTAATTGCGTAAGGCTAAGCATTGCCTTCTCATTGCATGAGACTAAGTATTGTCTCAAATCTTGCATGAGGCTAAGCCCTGCCTATCAACTGCATAAGGCTAAGCATTGCCTTCTCATTGCATGAGTCTAAGCATTGTCTCAATTCTTGCATGAGGCTAAGCCCTGCCTCTCAACTTTATAAGGCTAAGCTCTGCCTTCCCCGTAGAGACTAAGCATTGTCTCTCGTTGCATAACCACAAATGTTACTCTGTTCCAAAAGCCTTGCATTATTCTCTTCTCTCGGGACTAAGCTCTGCCCCCAACTCTACAAAATACTAAGCTCCGTCTTGTTTTATCTCAAGCATTATGGCTATGTATCTCATGGGCTGAAATATAGCCAATTTGTCTGAAGGCATCATGCTCATAGCCGTGAGACACCATGCCATTCCCTGAGGATCTCTTAATATTGCACATAATTATTCAAAGGCATCATGGTTCTGAGGCACCATCTTCATATCCCGAGAACATCATTTCATAGCCTGTGAATCCTTTACCACACAGGTCATGGCCCGGGACGTCATGGTCTAAAGACATCATCCTCACCGTCCAAAGACGATTTCCATGGTCCAAAGGGAATTTGAATCATGTTTAAATTTATGCGATAATCTATATGCATGCATTGTATTTTGAGTTTGCAGGTGATCCAGGAAGTAACTGTTCTCCTAACAGGAGAAATCATCGCTCCAATTTCCATTCAACGTTCATATCTTTCAATTATTTCAAATGTAACCGATCATTGTCCATTACCCATTACCATATGATACCCACTCAAATATACATAACCATTCTCAGATACATCCATTCCCAATCCCGATTTGTCCTATCCAGAATATTTGGTTTGTTCTTACAACAACTTCATCGGTTCATTCCACCAATGGATCCAGAACTACACATGGCCTGATTTCTATAAAACCATGGATATGTAAGTAGCTCAGAGACCAGGGTGCGGCCTATACTTTTCAAATCACCCCATTCGGTAAAATCGGTCATAATTTCTTTACCTGACAACACTTTCATCCTTCCTGTTTAAAGAGGGGGAGCTGTTGATACCCATATTTTCCAAATATATATATTTATATACTTTTAAAATAGTGCACATGCATCATCATTTGATTTACAAGCATACACAAGTATTTTTCATAATTTTTAAAGGCTTTAAATCAATTTATTTCTGCATTTTATTATATAAATATCTATTAATTACCTTACAAATTATTTTTATCATGATGGTATAATCTAAATTAATCATTTACTCCCATATTAGGTTTTTAATATTCTTAGTACATTTGGTATAATTACATTTGTATTTTTTAAGGCTAAATTGCACATTTTGCAATAATAGCCCATACATGATTAATTACATTATTTATGAAAAAAATAACCTTTTACATTTTTATAGTGTTAAATAATTGTTTTAAATCATTTTTATGTATGAATCGTATTTTTTTATTTTTTTATAATTTTATAAATTATTTTATTTAATAAATTGGGTATTTAAAATCTTGCCCCAATTTTTACAATCAATTTCTGACCTAAACTACCCAATTACCCCAAGCCCAATACCCCTAGCCCAACACCCTTACCCACTCAACTAAACCCGACCCAGTCCCGCTCAAATACAAGTCATTCACAAATGATCAACGTCTCATAAACAACCCCTCCCTTTCCATATTTTACCATCCCCCAAACCTTAAACCCCATTTTCCAAACTCGCTGCCTCTACTCTCCTCCTCTGATGAACCCTAAGCCTTCTACCTCTCCAAAATTCTCCCCAATCTCGTCTTTAATGGGATTTTCTTCCCATTTTACCTACTATCTCTAGATATTTCCTTTGTTTGGAGATATTTTATGGAATAACTTAGTACTTGCCTAAACATGGCAAGTACCCCACTTTAATTCTGTCCTAATCGATCTTTACCTCTTGAATCTGGACGACCTTGAGTCCAAACACGTTATTTTGTACCGTGGTGTGAGCTCGATTTGCTCGTATCTCGTTGATTCGTACTTAACCCTAAGGTTAGGGTTTTAGATTCTCTTTTGATTCGAACCAAAACTGGTTCAAACTTTGATTTTGAGTATTATCTCTTCATTATCAACCCTATTATGTGAGAATCTGCCTATTTTGTCGATTTCTTTTACTTACCCTAAATTAGGGTTTCAAATCTTCTTAATAGAACCAAATATGGTTTGATTCTGTGCTTCTTTGAATAATTTCCTGTCTATATTCATTGCATACATTATGTGATTCTTTGACTTATTTTTCTACCGACCTTGTGTATTTTTTACCTAAAAGTTAGCGTTTGAATTTTACTGATTTAAGGACTTGTCCTTTTGCTTTTTAAATTAACTATTTTCCATGTTTATTTTCTAATTTTCTGCACTATTTAAACCCATCCCCACTCCCCTCTGCTTAAGGTTTTTTAAGTTGGAAGTTCAAAAAAATCTTTAACTACTAGAAACTAAGGTTGTGTGCTTCCACTATTGAATAATCTTATTTTGTATTCTCATTCCTGGCCAGCTGAAAGCCAAGGCTAGAAATCTCCAAGTTCTTGCTTATGTTTGGTGATATTTACCACACTGTTGGATCCCTTTCTTCCCTATTTCATCTTACCTGGTGAGTTATTAGACCCTTTGGCGTTTCATTCTGAATTTTGTTAATGTGTTGCTTCAATTAACCTATGCTATCCTAAATGTTATTGCATTGTGGTCTGAGACATGCTTAATCCTATTTTGAGTTTATTAGATAGATTATGTTTGAATTCTATGTCATTAATGACTATCTCTTGAAGTTAAGTTTGTTATGAACCTATTTGTAAACATGCTCTCATACCTTTTTCCTATGGACTAGTTAACCATGTATAGATGTGTGCATTAACATAATTATAAGTCTATTTGTTGAACCTGCTATAATGTGACATGTTTGATCTCGCTTTCATCATATTTTGACACCTCTAATAACTACCTTAATCAGTTTTAACATTTCCTGACATATTGCTAATTAATGTGATTCCTTCCTATGACACTAGTGTTTGCACTTAGTCTAATTTGGATCCTCTGTTATCACTATGAATCTGCTTTATAACTTGCCATGTTAGCATGTGACTAAATTTAATTCCTTCAACTTGATTAAGTCTTCTTAGGATTAAGCATGTCTACTATATGTTTGTATATGTTCAATAAATGAATCTGTCTTTAAGTGGATTCCCTATTTCATTCTACTCCCTCATATTCCTTTACTATCTAGTCCTTCTGAATTCTTACTCCTAGCCGGCTGAAATCCAAAGCTATTTAGGTTATGTCCTCTGACCTCCCTAGTGTGAGCACTGCCCAGGGTTCATGTGAGACCCTTGTGAACTCTGACATACTAGGACCTGGTCCCTAGTCTTTCCTTGAACTATTTTTTATCAATCTCTCTAGTGTGGGCACTGCCCTAGGTTCTTGAAGCCTTTGGGAACTCTGACACACTTGGGATTTGGGTTATGTATGCTCAGCCTTGATATATGGGATATCACTCAACAACTGGTTATGTTGTATCTATGAACATGGATTTTGGAGCTATTGTGAGTTGAAGGCCTGGCTTGTCCAGGTGTATTTGGGACTGTTGTAAGCTCCCTATAGTTACACTTACTTTGTAATTCATTACATTAAATTTCCGTCGGTAATAATTATTCGTAATAACAATTCTGGGGTGTTAGTGAAATTGGGAAGGGCTTCTTATTTTATATGTGCAACAAGGTTGGGTAGAAATCCTGCCTATAGGTTCGATACTATGTTATTAAATGTTGTATGTTAGAAATACTACCTATAGGTACTTTATTATGTTCATTATGTTCTAGCAACCATCCCCATAGGTTCGATGCTTGGTTCAATTATGTTCTGTTAGTAATCATGCTTATAGGAAATGGTGTGATCCAATATGTGTGTAATTCCTGCATACATATTGTTCTGCTAAAATTGTAGAAATCATGCCTATAGGATCTAAAACTGGATCAAATTGTAGAAATCAAGCCTATAGGATCTAAAACTGGAACAAATTATAAAAATCATGCATATAGGACCTAAAACTAAATCAAAATTGTAGAATGCACGTTTATAGGTCTGAATATGTTTAATTGACATTTCTGCTCGTTTATTCGTGAGTTTCCAAATATTGTGCTATTACCCTCACTAGAAAACATGCCTATAGGATTAAAACAGTAATTATGGATCTGCTTCTGTGACTTGCCACTATTTATTACCTCGTGAAACACCTAGATACCATGCTAGTAGGCTTAATCGTATTATGTTAAAATCAGTAGGCAAACTTATGTAGGTTCTAATAATCGCATTAAGAAACTGATTTTGTACATGATTTCCTGCTCATTCATTCAATATCACATTGATATCCTGCCTATAGGATTCTGCAATTAATAAAACTTGTCAATGTTAACCAGTTTGGCGTGCATTTGTTGTCTAAGTGCGGAGGCTAACTTGAGCCCATATTTGCTTATATTTTAAAGTCTTACACTGTTTTTGTATATCGCTTAGTATTTTTCCTTTTGAGCAGCCTAAGCTAAGGTCTAGAACCACCCTGAAATAGAGGTCCAAGTGCCTCCTGGACCATAGGCATGGGACAGGTAATGCACGCATAGGACACGACATAGAATTAACTAGAGCGCTTTAGGTATACAACTTAAAGATAGTAATCGGGTAGCAGGAGATTAAATTATGTGCTCGCTGAATAATATGAGTAACACCCCGACTTGAGGGAGTTACGAAGTATTATTTATGTTGCACGAGGTGATCCTTTAGGCTAAAAAACTTAGGACCACCCC
>ML291962.1:22982-44606 GCA_005239495.1 Nicotiana undulata
CCCCCCCCCCCCCCCCCCGGTTTCTATTTAAAGTAATTCTTTTATTTGTCCAAATTGTTTCCTTTCCCTTAGACTAATTCACATAATTCGAGTTCGGTCGGGACCCACTGTTGTAGACCTCAAGGAGTTCCTAACACCTTCTCCTCAAGGTAATTGAGCACTTACACGATCTTTGGTGGTGCAAACTAGTAAACCTGAGTCATTTGCAAACAGGTGCCCTAACGCATCTTAATCCTTTAGGTGGCGACTCTCTCTTTTAATAACCCTTCCTTTAAAAGAGTTGTCACAATTTCAAAACCCGATTTCGCGAGAAAAAGGGGCGCAACACAATGATCCAAGTAAATTATCGTAATTGATTGAGAGATAATTATGGTAGCCCAGAACTCATTATCCTTATACAGTGTTACAGCGAGATTATAGCTAATATGTCAGGAATTAATCCGAGAATTGGGGAAATCAATATCCCTAGAGCCTTTTACCATTGAATTTAACTTCATTCTTGATTATTGCTAGTTTTATTGCCATTTTACCTTAGTTAAAGAAATTCTACTCATTATCCATTAAAACATTTGCATCCGAAAATTGTGTGAGCTTATCATTAGTGTTGTTAAAAGTTGTAGTAAATAAGTTAGTTCCCCGTGGGATTCGACTCTGGATTTGAACCGGATTATATTTGCAACGACCGCTTAGTCCTTTTTACAAGGCATAGTTGGGCGTGATCAAGTACAGTGATTGCAATTGCGATCAAACGGTCACATATACGGAAGATCAAAGTTCACATTTGCGAACCAATCATCGCAAATGCGATGACAACAAAAATGGGAGAATTTCGCATTTGCGATTTTTATTCGCATTTGCGCGGTTTGTATTTGCGAATCCTGCGACATCTGCAATTGATCAAAATGGGAGTTAGACGGGATTTTTGTTCATTCTTCAAATTTTAAAAATAAGAAAACCCTAGAGGCGATTTTCAAAGAACTCTTCTTCCCAAAATCATTGGCAAGTGATTCTAATCCATTTTCTTTCAATCTTTCACTACATTACCTAAGATTTCAACTAAACTTTTGTGTTTTTATAGTGGAAAGTGGGAGTGAATGGGTAATCGGGTCTTGGTCCGAATTTTGAGTTTGGACCAAGCGGGTTCGGGGGTATACTTTTGTTGACTTTTTCAATAATGACCTAAATTGAATCCTTTTCAATCGAGGGTAGTTCCTAAGGCTTAATTTGAATCGTTTGGTTAGTAATTTGGTTGATTCTATTGGTTCAGAGGTTTGTTTGAAAGAGAAAGGTATGGTTGAGCTTTGAGTGGACCTTTGGAGCGAGGTAAGTGTCGTGGTTAACCTTGACTTAAGGGAATAGGATTTGTTTGTCTATTTTCTACATGTTTAGATGTTGGGTACAACGTATATGTGAGGTGACGAGTACCTATGCGTTATTGTCGGGTTATAGTATGCGGGTGGGACTTGTTCCTTGTAATTATTGATTCCTTTGATCATGTTATCCACGCTTAGATTAGTTATTTGTTAAATTAGTTGTTCCTACCGTATTTATGGGCTTTTTTGATAATTTAGTATTAATTTCAAAGTTGAGATTGGTATTGTGGACCCATTGTTGAAGTAAGGCTTGTTCTTGTTGATCTTATCTCCCTATTATTACTTGTTCATTGTTATCTGGTAATGGAGAGTGTGAATGCACGAAGGATGATGCCGTGCCATATGTGAGTGTTAATGCACGATGGGTGATACCGTGCATATTGTGAGTGTTAATGCATGAAGGGTGATGTCGTGCCATGTTATGAGAGTTAATGCATGAAGGGTGATGTTGTGCCGTATCTATTAGTTTACACCGAGAGGGAGAGTAAAAACACGATGGGTGACGTCGTGCAGTGTTTTTGTTTCATTAGGAGGTTGAGAGTAAAAGCATGAAGGGTGATGCCGTGCAATTTTCTTCATTTTGCTTCATTGTTATTACCGGTTAAAGGCTTATTGACTGTTCTATTTATCATTTCTGTTGTGTCTCTCGTATCTTGTATCCTCTTTAGCATGTCCCCCTCCCAATAGTACATGATTAACTTTTATCTATTGTTATATTGTATATATACTGTCATCTGCACAGGTTCATTATGTGAGTGTCTTGTCATAGCCTCGTAACTATTTCGTCGAGGTTAGGCTCGACACTTACGAGTACATGGGGTCGGTTGTACATATACTACACTCTGCATTTCTTGGGCAGATTTTGGTACCGACCCTAGTTGTTCGTGCGGCATAGCAGCTTGGACTTGTTTATTAGAGACTCGAGGTAGATTTGATGGCGGCCGCAAACCTTGGAGTCCCCTTCTATTTTCCCTATTTTTACTGTTTCTTTCATTCAGTATTTCTTTCATACTCTGTTTGTAGAAAATATTAGGGGCTCGTGAGTTGTGACTCCAAATTCAAATTGTAGTAGATATTATGGGCGTTTATGTTATTCCACATTTCAGTTTTAGCTTGTATTTGGCTTAATTAATTCTGTTATTGAAATTGACTAAAATTGACTTAACGGTTCCCTAACATTAGCTTGCCTAGAAAGTGAATGTTAAGCGCCATCACGGTCCCGAAGGTGGGAATTCCAAGCCGTGATAGCTGTGGACGTAGGTCGGTTGACCGAACCACGTTAAATATTTGTGTCTCTTTTGGTAGATTTCTCTTTTGTTGTATCATTTATTGTTGTTCAAGATTTTCTTGACTAGCTTCCGCATGACACCTGATTGTTTTGATCCTAACAATTATATCGTGTCGAAACGAATAACAAATATAAAATGATACCACTTGACATGTATTTCTCGTTTGGCATGTTGGTTAGGTTCTTGATTTTGTTTTAAGAGGTCGGAGGTTCAATATGAACTAGAACATATTTTTGGCAAATAATTAAAGCGCCTCTATCTTGTTAAAAATTAAAATTGTGGTCAAGTAGAATTGAGCTCGAGACCTCTTCTAACTTAAAACTTCACAAAACTAATGTACTAAGACTATTACTTATTTAGAAATATGATAATTAACATTATTCATTTTATACTCTTATATAAATATCGACACCACTTACAAAATATTTTGCGTATGCCCTGATTCTTTGGCTAATACTTTGAGGTGCTCATCCCCGGTGGTCTAGGAGCAAGTCTACTCGTAATAAGCAAAGCTTGGAGCCTCTATCACTCGATACTCTATCTATCTTCATATTTATCATATTTTTTTCATTGTTGATTCCTTTTTTCTTTTTTGGGGTATAATATTCAGTTCACCAATTTATACTTATTAAATTATTTTTCGACCTAACTGGACAATAAATCCGAGACAAAACGATTTAAATTATCAGTTTTTAATATAAAAATAAGAAGAAAAGGAGGAGAAGTGGAGAGCGGACAGAGTAAGGTATAAGGAAGCTAGGAAGAAGGCGAAATTAGCGGTCACTGAGACTAAGAATGTTGCATTTGGTCGGTTGTATGAGGAACTGGGGGGTAAGCTGGGGACAAGAAGTTATTTCGGCTGGCCAAAGCGAGAGAGAGGAAGGCTCATGACCTGGATCAAGTAAGGTGCATCAAAGACGGGGAAGGTAGAGTGTTGACGGAGGAGTCCCAGATTAAGAATAGATGGCAGACGTATTTTCACAAACTCCTGAATGAAGAGGGGGGTGGTAACATCGTGTTGGGGGAGTTGGGGCACTCCGAGGGTCTCCAAGACTTTAGGTACTGTAGGCGTATTAAGATGGAGGAGGTTGTGGGAGCTGTGTGTAAGACGAGTCGGGGCAAAACAACCGGACTAGACGAGATTCCAGAAGAATTTTGGAGGTATGTGGGAGAGCAAGATTAGAGTGGCTGACTGGGTTGTTTAATGTTATTTTCAGGATGAAGATAATGCCAGATGAGTGGAGATGTAGAATGATGGTTCTGCTGTACAATAACAAAGGTGATATCCAGAATTATAAAGCTAAAGGGGCATCAAGTTGTTAAGCCATACCATGAAAGTTTGGAAGAGGGTGGTGGAAGGGAGGGTAAGGAAGGTGGTGTCTATTTCTGAAAACCAGTTTGGGTTCATGCCGAGAGTTTCTACTACATAATCTATCCACTTTATCAGGAGGTTGGTGGAATAGTACATGGATAGGAAGAGGGATTTGCACATGGTGTTTATTGACCTAGAGAAGGCGTACGACAAGGTCCCTCAGGACGTGCTTTGGAGATGCCTGGAGGTGAAAAGGGTGTCGGTAGCATACATTAGATTGATAAAGGATATGTATGATGGAGCTAGGACTCGGGTCAGGACCGCGGGAGGTGACTCAGAGCTGTTTCCGGTGGTTATGGGGTTACACCAAGGATCTGCACTTAGCCCATTCTTATTTGCCCTGGCGATGGACGCCCTGACACACCATATTCAAGGGGAGATTCCATGGTGTATGTTGTTCGCTGATGATAGTTCTGATAGATGAGACGCGAGGCGGAGTTAATGAGAGATTGGAGGTTTGGAGGCAGACCCTGGAGTCCAAAGGTTTCAAGTTGAGTAGGACTAAGACGGAATATCTGGAGTGTAAGTTCAGCAGCGTGACAGGGGAAGCGGACATGGTAGTGAGGCTCGACTCACAAGTCATCCCCAAGAGAGAAAGTTTCAAGTATCTAGGGTCAATCATCCAGGGATATAGGGAGATCGGCGAGGATGTCACACACCGTATTGGGGTGGGGTGGATGAAATGGTGGTTAGCGTCTAGAGTCTTGTGTGACAAGAAGGTGCCACCGGAATTCAAAGGTAAGTCTTACAGAGCGGTGGTTAGACCGGCTATTTTGTATGGGGTTAAGTGTTGGCCAGTAAAGAATTCACATATTCAGAAGATGAAAGTAGCCAAAATGAGGATGTTGAGATGGATGTGCGGGCATACTAAACTGGATAAGATAAGGAATGAAGATATTCTGGAGAGGGTGGGTGTTGCTCCCTTGGATGAAAAGATGCGGGAAGCGAGGCTTAGGTGGTTCGGTCACGTGCGAAGGAGAACTATAGATGCCCCTTAGAAGGTGTGATCGGTTGACTTTGGCAGGTACGAGAAGAGGCAAAGGGCGGCCTAAGAAGTATTAGGGCGAGGTGATCAGGCAGGACATGGGGCGATTTCAGATTTTCGAGGACAAGGCTCTTGATAGGAACATGTGGAGGTCGAGCATTAGGGTGGTCGGCTAGGAGGTAGTCGAGAGTTCTTCCCTCTTTGTACCGGGTAGTTTGATAGAGTTTTGTTTAGGTTTTTTAGTGGTCTATGTTGTGTTCATATTGTTGTTTTGCATAGTTTTGTGTTATTGTCCTTTCACTTATTTGTTTCTGTTATTTTCTTTTTGGCATCTTTTGTTGTTACATGCCTTTTCTTTTGTTTCTTTTATGATATTACTGTCTCTTCGTTTGAGCCGAGAGTCTCCCGGAAATAGCCTCTCTATCCTTTTCGGGGTAGGAGTAAGGTCTGCGTACACTCTACTCTCCCCTGACTCCACTAGTGAGATTTTACTGAGTATGTTGTTGTTATGGTTGTTGAAGAAGAAAAGGAGGCAATCGACCTTAGTGTATTTTCTAAGGATATTAATAGGGTTAGCGTTTGAAAGTTCAGTGTACTACTAGTACTAGTTTAAGAGAAGGTTTCGATGTAAACGTGTGATAAGGGTAATTGTCTTATATATCCTACTGCCTTTAGGAATTGGCACTTCTTTTCTATTCTTTAATTTTATGCTTTTGCCCTTGTATGTTTTAGCTTATTCTTTACTTTTTCTCTCCTTTGAAATGTGTGGTGTGTTTTAGGAATGTGATTTTGGACTTCCCCACTAACTTTTAGCAAAAGATGGATGGATTTGTATAGTCCTGGCATATGGTCATCATTAATACTGTAGAGGGAAAAGTGTTTTCCTTCATCTCTAAGGTACCAAAGCCATCGAAGTGTTGAAAATGAGGAAATTAATTCTCCAAACACTTTTAGTACTTTAAAACTAATTAAGTGTTATTTTGGCATTTTGTAAAAGATATCAAATCAATCCTAGTGGTTTTGTGCTTTTTCTCTCAACCAAGTGCATTTACGTGATAGCACGATACATGCAACTTAACAAACTTAGATTTAAATTATAATATGGGTTCAAACATTGTATAGTGAAACCCTTTTCACATCTTAACTCATAAACCTCAGCACATGTACATGCGCACATGTATTTTTTATTCGATTTCGTTGTTTGGTCGAGATAGGAATGTCACGTCACGAAACTAGGACGTCGATTTCAAAATTGAAGCTTTTTTCATATCGAGGTCGACATCAATCGAGGCCAAAAAGATACAGACTCTGAGTAATATCGACATAGCTTTATAACGGAAAGGGAGAGATATCCGCGATTTATCGAGGATCATGGCATAAATCTCGGAACGAATCAAGTCTATAGCGGTTAATCAGTTGTTGACATGATTTCCTACTGTATTTGGAAGTATACCTTAATTAGGACTCCTCTACTAGATAAAAAAGAATTCCATTCATTTGTAATCATCATTGCTCACTGAAAATAATATATACAAGTATTCCTTTCTTGCTTACCGCTCTATTTACTGTTCATCTGAGTTGCTCAATCCTTTATTGTTCTTACTATACCACCCTGAGGTAACTTCGGTTCGAGGTCGAGGCTTAGCTTACACACTGGTTTGATCTATTTTACAGTCTAATTTATCTATCTATTTTCTCGTTTATCATATGGTATTGGACGAAATCACATATCCTTAAATCCACATTAGGTTGAACGCCGCCAAAGGAAAACGGAGAGAAATCCTACCCGAAGTCCGTTGGGCATATCGAACAACGTCAAAGTCCAGTACGGGGGCAATGCCATTCTCCTTAGTATATGGCTCTGAAGCCTTGATTCTAGTAAAATTCGGGGAACTCAGCGCCAAGTTTCGATATACAACGGAAGAATCAAATCACGAGGCTATGAATACTAGCCTCGAGCTATTAGATGAAAAATGAGAAACCTCCCTCGTCTGAATGGCCGCGCAAAAACAACGCATCGAAAGGTATTATAATCGAAGGACCAACCTTCGCCAATTCAGAATCGGGGACTTGGTCCTGAGGAAAGTCACCATCAACACTCGGGACCCTAACGAAGGAAAACTCGGTCCTAATTGGGAAGGACCTTATCAAGTCCTCGATATCGTCGGAATGGGATCTTACAAGCTAGGCACGATAAATGGCGAGCAACTACCAAACAATTGGAACATCTCACTCCTTAAGCGATATTACTGTTAAGGTATGACCTTCTCCTTTTTCATTTACACTTTACGCTAACTATTTTCAGGTGTTCGGGCAAAAATATCGGAGTTATCATCAAGCATGAAGATATTATGACCCTAAAGCACGCGTTACACTCTTTTTCCCTTTGACCAGTTTTTATCCCAAATGGGTTTTTCCGGCAAGGTTTTTAACGAGGCAACCATTGTTCATGTTGACTTAGAGTATCCGAGCTCTCCTTACATTCAACCTCGAATACTGGGGTTATCACCCTCGGATGATTTATTTTCAAGGAAAAATACTTCATGTCAAAAGGGCCTCGATAGGAAAACTTTGTAATGGGCCAAATGGTCGAATGAACCGTGTCCATATAGATTAGTCGAGCCCCAATGGAAAAAAATGTACGCATGTATGAACTATTCAAAGAAGTACTTTTCCTTATCAAATATCTAGTGCTTCAACAAAAAAAATCTACTTTACGAGCTCCTTACTTATGATCTTGTATGAAATATGGCTCAAGGGCCGAAGTGCAATTACACCTTGAACGATCGACCCCCTACTCGGGGACTATCATCGAAAATCAACATGTTCAAATTATCTAAACTCGAAATCATAAGACCTCAAAGAGGCATCCCTCGATTTATAGTCCAAGGCCATCATTCTCGGGGACTAACACTTCAAAAAAGTTCGAAGTGTTATTCGGAAATAAGCCCAAGATTCATACCCAAAGGCTACGGCCAAGTTAACGCGACTTGGAGACGTCTGAATCCCGCAATAAAAATAGGCCTTCGAATTCTTTAAAAACCGGTTAAAAAAGGCTACCCTCAGCAAAATAACCAAAGGGCTTCGATAATATCAGCCCTCGAAAAACCTTACGAAGTATCAAATTATTCAAATACAAATTTGTGCTAAGGAACAAAAGATAAAGGTGTTTCGGTCAATATCAAACCCTAAAAAACCCAATGGGTAAAAAATATATGCTAAGGCATAACAAAATTTTACAAAGTCTTTAAGCCGAAAGAGGGAAAAAATCCATTCTTTTATGGCTATATCAGGCTCGATCAAAGAGCCTAAGGGAAAATACACTTAGAGTTCGAGAACACGTTCTCACTCGATTCAAACCTAAGGGTTCCACTATCTCGAGTTCGAATAAAAACTTACTCGAATACAGATCTAGGGTCCATTATTATTCAATACAAACCTAAGGGTTATATTGCTTCATGTTCAAGTTTTACTTGAACTCGACTATAAGAGAAGTATTATTATGACCTCGATCAAGTCACCCAAAACCAAAGTCTCAAACATATTGTTCAAGGCATAAAAGTGTGCTAAAATTTTATACGGCACAAAGCAAGTTTGAAGACAAAATTAGATAAGGAATTCAAAAGAAAAATGTCTTTATATATATGTTTAAACAAAAATATGTACAAAAGACCGACAACGGTATTACAAAAAAGAAGAAAAGGAAAAATAAAGTCCTAACTATTCTCGGGGTTGACTTCTTTCTCGGGGGCAGCTTCCCCTTTGGGCCCCTCTCCATTATTGGATCCGCCTTTGCTGCCTTCATTGTCATCATCGGAGGAGGCTAGTTGCCTTGCATCGACTTCAAGCATCTTAGCTTGAGCTATTTCCTCAGATAGGTCGAAGCTCAAGCATGAATCTTCTCGAGGGTCTCCCTCCGAGATTGGCACTTAGCCAGCTCAGCATCCCATTGTGCTCGGTTGGTAGCCTCCCTCAGTTGAGTTTGGGCAGCCTTGGCATCAGCCAAGTACATGGCTATAGAATTGTCAGCTTGGACTTTCGCCTTTTCGATCTCAGCTTTGGCCTTAGCAAGTTCGGCCTCGAGCTCTTCGATCCTTTTGGCCTGAGCTAAGCTCTTCTCCTTAGCACTCCGAAGTTGAACATCGGTCGATAACAGTTGGGCTGAGTCACCCTCGTTTTCCGCAGTAACCCGGTCCATGCCTTCTTTCCACCGATGGCAGTCAGCTTTAACTTGATCGATTTCCCCCCAGAATAGCTCGATCTTTTCAATCTTCTGCTGCAACTGAGACATCGAAGAGTTAGCTTCCACCCTCGGGTCAAGCCCATATTTTTTCAAAAGGGAAAATACATGCTTGTTCAACTCGGTCTCCTCCTGACGGGCCTTGGCTAAGTCTGCTCGAAGGTCCTTGAGCTCTTCATCCTTCTACCCACAGAGGAGCTTAAGGGCATTTCTCTCCTCCGAAGCCTTCTGAAGCTCGGCCTCACATTGACTCATATCGGCCCGAGACTTGGAAAAAGCCTATATGAGAAGAAAATAAGTTAGACTTAAGAAAATAAAACAAAAAAGAGTTACAACAATTAATACTTACTCGAGATATAAGACGTTGGGCCTCTTCAAAGAGGGTGGACGCATCGTTAAGGTTAGAGGCATCATCGACCCCTGTAAAGCAATCCCGAAAGGGATCTGCTTCACCAGGGACTCCGATTATGTCGGGGGTCCTCAAGGCCCGAGCCTCTCTTATTGCCTACTCAAAGTAAGCCGGTAGAGAAGGCGAATGACCTGCTATCACTGCCCCGAGCGAGTCACTTGGGGCGCTCTGATCTACTGTCGGGTTCTCAGAACCGGCCCCCTCCGGTATGATTGGTAATGGTCGAGGGACAATCTTGACCTCATGCGATTCGGGGTCTTCACTCGAAATTTTATTTGAATCCTCCTCATCATGAGGCTTGATCTCGGCAACCGCCTCCGGTTTTGAAGGTTTGGCGGCATCGAAAGTCTTCCTGGGTTGAACCACCAACGCCGAGGCGTCACCTTCTTTTTACTCTTCATCTTCTCTCAACCTTTGTACCGAGTCCATGGTGAGAGCAATGACCTTCCTTCTGGTCCTTTGAGTTTTGGGTTATGGGTCCTTAGAAGATGAGACCCCCTTCCTCTTCTTATCTTTCCCCGGTTTCGGAACCGAGGACTCAGTCTCCTCCTCGTCACTCGGAGGCCTCAAAATCACATCCTTGTTCAGGCTTGCACAAAAAGAAACTTAGTGAGAAAAAGAAATATGATTAGCATCTCGGAAATAAGAAAGAAATACTCACCGTGATTCTTTGCCTCCCATTTACCCTTCGCCAAATCACGCCACCAGCGCTCGGAATAAGAGGAAGTCGAGGCCAACTTCCGAACCCAGTCCTCGAGATTAGGAACCGCTCGAGGCATCCAAGCAGCTGCTGCATGACAAATAAATACATTATATAAAGCAAAAAATAGAAACATGAAGACTAATGAGTAAGATATTACTTACGCTCGGGGTTCCACTTCTCGGGGAACGACAGTTTCTCCTTTGGGATGAGGTTGATGGTCCTCACCCGAACAAACTGGCTCATCCCACCCCGGTTCTTGTCCTCATCAATACTCGAGAACAAATCCTTGGTTGTTCAGCGTTGAAGCTTGATCAACCCTCGAAAGAGTCGGGGTCGATATAGTCTCATGAGATGGTTGAGGGTGAACGGCATCCCCTCTATTTCGCTGGAGAAAAATCGGAGCATGATTACGATGCGCCAGAAAGAGGGATGAACTTGGTCGAGGGTCACTTCGTACCACTTGCAGAAATCGATAATAACTGGATCAAAGGGACCCAACGTGAAGGGGTAAGTGTAGACACTTAGGAACCCCTCCATGTGAGTGGTGATACTTTCTTCAGGAGCGGGGACCTGTACAACGACTTCGTCCCCCCAGTTACAATCCCTTTTCATATCCTTGAGATACTCCAATGTTATTGAGCAGATGTATCTTGACATGTGCTCACATCGGCTAGGGACTGATGGAGGGTTCTCGACTTTGAAGTCGGATTTTAAGACATATGGGCCAGGAACATACTCACTAGGGAGCGGTTCCACCAGCGTTTTATCACCGGCCGGCCGGGAAGAAGAAGAGGAAGCTTTCTTCTTTTGTGAAACGGTTTTTGACGTTTTCGCCATTGATTCAAGTAGAAGAAAGCGGAAAGTGTTAAAGTTTGGTGGTTTGAAACTCGCGGAGATGACCTAAGGAGTGATGAAGAAGAAGAAGTTGAGAGAGTTAAAAACTTAGATAAATTGGAGAAGATGGGAGTAAAAGCTTTGATTCAACCAAAGAGCACATATTTATAGAACTACGGTGACGGTTCGACGGCGCTAATGGTCGATCGCCCACTGACGCGCAAAATTTGATTTGGGGAACTGTACTGACAGGACGTTTCGGTCACCTCCATCGCTTACATCACGGGGATGACATCACTGTTTATCGAGGTAATAAGAAAATTGAGGCTCAAGTCGTTTCTCATCATTTTATTCTAAGAAACGATGGGACTATCTGTATACGGTGGAATCGGGGCTACCCGATTTCGCTATTTGGTCGAGATAGGAATGTCACGTCAGGGAACTAGGACGTCGAGTCAAAAATCGAAGCCTTTTTCAGATCGAGGTCGATATCAATCGAGGCCAGAAAGATACAGACTCTGAGTAATATCGGCATAGCTTTAAAACGAAAAGGGTGAGATATCCGCAATTTATCGAGGATCGTGGCATAAATCTCGGAACGAATCAAGTCTATAGCGGTTAATCAGTTGTTGACATGATTTTCTACTATAATTGGAAGTATACCTTAATTAGGACTCCTCTACTGGATAAAAAAGAATTCCATTCATTTGTAATCATCATTGCTCACTGAGAAAAATATATACAACTTCCTTTCTCGCTTACTGCTCTATTTACGGTTCATCTGAGTTGCTCAATCCTTTATTGTTCTTACTATACCATCCTGAGGTTACTTTGGTTCGAAGTCGAGGCTTAGCTTACACATTGGTTTGATTTATTTTACAGTCTAATTTATCTATCTATTTCTCGTTTATCAATTGGTATTGGATGAAATCACATATCCTTAAAATTACAATACAAGTTTAATTGTTATCCAAACTTTAGGGTAAACATTTTACATCTATACATGTGCGCGCGTGCAAACTTTTGTGTGTTGCCTAGTGGAAGCTCCAAAAGCCTCCATTCTATCTAAATTAGGTAAAGAAGAGAAGGGGCTGCATTCCACAAAGGGGCTTTCCAATATTGACATTTTCAGCCCCATGTTTTATCTCTAAAGTTGGACCCAAAAGGTGCATGTGACAATTAAATAACCCATCTTACACTAATCTTAAAAGTTAAAGTAGGCAATAACGTATATATGCAAGACATGTCAAAAGATTGTGTCTAGCCCTCATATTTTACCAAATTAAATACCAGAATTAACCAAAAGTTAATCAAAGGGAGTTGAAAACAATAGAGCGTATCAATTGTGTAAGCAATCAAATTGATAAAATTGGTGTCACTACATTCAACTGGTCTTTTCTGGTTTTTGTGGTTTTTTTTTTTTTCTAAGTGTTTCCATTGTCTTTCGTTTCATTCTTAGAAACCCCACAAACCAACGGTGAATAAAGCCTTGTAGTAGTGCTCTATATATGCGGGACTTTTTATTATTTATAAATATAGGAGTTTCTAAATTTATTTATACCTGGTTTTGTCTAAGTTTTCATATTTATATAAAGTAATTAAAGTTATTTACAAAATATATACAAATTCAGTCAAAATCTACAATTTATCTACAACTTAAATACATATTTTGTACAGAATCCAGTCAAACACTACAATTTACATACAATTTATATACAACTTGTATACAATTATATTAGTTGTAAATATTTTGTATACTATCCCTACATTCGACATACAAAATATATACAATTTGTTTGTCTTCTTTTTCGAGTTTCAATTTGAAATATCAACCAAACCACCTCGAATCTTCTAAATTCTCTCAAAATTGAGATATGAACTCCCAAAGATATTCCCAATCATTTGCAACAACACCCAATCCGAATGAAATATAATTTTGCAAATTTCGATTTTCGAATTCAAAGTTTCTAAGCTTTCTAATGGATTACCATAGTTTCCAGTTCAATCTCCTCACTTCCAATTAATACTAGTTTGTTTATTGATTCCAAAAAGCTAAAAGAAATTAACACTCTTCCTCGTTCAAAAGTGATAATTCGTTCATTGTTTAACATATATAAAGAAAAATAGAAAATAAAAAGAAAGAGAAAACATAATAGTATTGCTTGATGCTAAATCGCTTTATTCTCGTAATTAAAAGTATGGTTGAAGTTGAGGAGAAAAAGGCCAAACATTCTTATGTTAATTTATAACTTTAGTTTTGAGTTCAAGAGGAAGAGAAAGTATGAAAGACTAGAGTCTAACACATTATTTAGTAAACAAATTGATACTTTGTATATGAACTTGTAATTATGTTAAAACGTCAATGGTTAGGATAAATAAGTTTTAAAATTAGTGTAGATAAGTAAAAATTTATAGTGCTTGATGGATCTGAATGAGATAATTAATTCTAAGATGCAGTCTCTCAATTTTTTTTATTTCCTCTTTTCTTGGTTTTGTTTGCATACGAGATTCAAAAAATTACTACTAATGTTCTGTTCACTTGCAAGTCAAAATAGTTAAGACAAGTTGGGTCGTGCGACCTAACAATAGCTATCAACCCACATTGGATGGTCGATGGGTATTTGACCAATGACATAGGGCATTTGTATTTATACACGTTTTTAGGTCACGTTTTAACTTATGTTTGCTTTGTAAAAAAAATTGCAAGCGTATTCACCTCTCGTGTAACTTCAGGCATACGAGCCTGAAGTAGTAAAAAATTTTGCCTGAAGTCGAGCAAAACTTCAAATATTTTTGCATGAAGTTTGGCAAGACTTGCAAAGGTAATCACGCAAACTTCAGTTCATAGTGCAGATGGAAAACTTCAGTTCAATAAAACAACATGTGTTGGTTGAAGTTTTTGTTTGTAATTGCTGAACTTCAGCATTCTAGTAGCTGAAACTTTGTTTGTAATTGCTGAACTTCAGCATTCTAGTAGCTGAAGTTTTGTTCTGTAATTGTTAAACTTCAGCATGTTTTAGCTGAAGCTTTTTTCTGTATTTGCTGAACTTCAGCAAGTCTTAGTTGAAGTTTTGTTCTGTTTGTGATGAACTTCAGCATGTTTTAGCTGAAGCTTTATTCTGTATTTGCTTAACTTTAGTATGTTTTAGCTGAAGCTTTGTTCTGTTTGTGATGAACTTCAAGGCTGAAGTTTGTTTTGTATTTGCTGAACTTCAACATTCTAGGAGCTGAAGTTTTTGTTTATATTTGCTGAACTTCGGCATTCTTAGAGCTTAAGTTCTAAAACAACAATGAATTTAATAGATCATGATTAACATCGATTGATGTTGTTCATTTCAAAGATTAAAGAATGAAAAATATTTTCGATATGAAAACAAGTTACTACAGATAAATTAGAACAAAAAACAATGTGTCTGTAAAGCTAAAATATCAAAGAGGTTAAATTATTGTTAATAAGATCAAACTGAATATAATGGGACAAACTGATATATATATAAAATCATGCTAGAACGCTCTCAATCTTCAACATTCAGAAAATGAAGGAGAAGCTAAAGTTATTTAATAATGGGTACAAATTAAAAATTTTAAAAAAACCGAGTATAAGTTAAATGAAGACGATGGAACAGGGACTTCGGTGCAATTTTTACAATGACATATGCTATTGTAATCATTTGTCAAAATCTTTGAACTCTCCAAATCTTGGCACATCATTCAGATGTAAGTGGATTTCCTAAATTTTCAATTCTAGAAAATTCCTCTAAATTTTTTGTAAATCTCTCAAAAGGAAATGAACGCCCAGTTGAACTCCGCACCGAATTACATCCAAGAAAATGGTGCCGGAAGTGATTCCGACACAAACGCTGACGATTTGCCGGAATATTACCAGCCAATCTCTTCCGCCGCTGGTGATGACGATGCACAGATCGCCGATCAGCTTTCAGATCCTGTTCAGAGCTCCGACGATGAAGAGCCCGACGAATCTAATCATTTTCATAGACTCCCTAACGGTTGTGTAGAGAACGGAATATCATCACTGGATCTGAGCGACGGGGAAGAAGATGAATGTAAAAGTGAGGTTGAAGAAGAGGAGGAGGGAATAAGAACGGCGTCTCATAATGCTGTGGAGAGAGCGCTCAGAGAGGACGAGAGCCGCCGCAATGCTCCGTTGACGGCGGAGAATGCAACGAGAGTGATGGAAGCCATGCGTAGGGTTTCTTTTGGTGGAGTGGCTCCTAATTGGACCAGTGAAGTACCTGAGGATCAGTGGATCGAACATCTGCGAAGATTGAGAGAACCACCAACTAATGCCTCCACGAACTGAAACTTTGAATCTGCCATTAATTAATTGTTAATTACCTCAACTTAATTTACAGATTTAGTCTTTTTGCTATAGCGGCTGATCTGCGGTTGCTAGTTATTAATTCGACTTTTCAGTATCTACCTTATGTTTTCGACCACTTGCTCATCATTTTGCTGGATAAATTGCCATTTGAAGCAATAATCGGCTGATGATTAATTAGGCTACCTCTGTATATGGTAGTGGAATTATGCAGATGATTTTCTCAATGTAAACAGTCATGTCATCATAGTTTTTTGCAACTAGCTAAAATACTCGCTGTAGTGTAAGTTCCTGCTTTCGAAGAAACTTTCTTAGCTGCTCGAACTCTCTCTCATTCACTAAGAAAGTTACCAGATAAACAAGATCTTTGGTTGATGTGCTTGACTAAGGTTGATCAATGGAAAACCTTTAGCGATAGCTTTTTAGAACTCTCTATACCTTTAATTAGTGAACTATCCTACTCTTATAGCTCGGGTTCTTGCTTGATGAGGGATGCTGGAAAGCTAAGTCAGCCAGACTTTCCCAAAAAAACAGTTATATGCTCAAACTGTGGTTTCCATCAACAACAACGACCCGGTGTCTGGGAGGGTAGTGTGTACGCATATCTTACCCCTAACACCAATGAGGCAGAGGGGCTGTTTCCGATAGACCCTCGGTTCAGAAAGACAAAAAAACAAAAGAAGCTTTTAAATGCTCAAACTGTGGTTTCCATAACTTTTAAATATGTCTTCATGCTCCTCATGGTTTCCTCAAAAAATTACTTGTATAAATAGATAATTTTGTTTAGTGTATATAGACTACATGTTAAATCTCATTGACTTCTTTGTATTTACTTCTTTGCATTTTGGCTTGAAAATTCTGGTTCCGCCACTTGCAAGAACTAGCACCTTCAGATTTTCTTGCATCACTCATGGATTATAGTGTTGTTGTCTTTTTGTGGTTGAACTTAAAAATTGTACTATATTTAACCAAGTATATCAATATGTACAATTTGACTCATGAGCCAATTCTCAAAGTAATGAGACTATTACAGACTATTCAAAACTAAAACAGATTGCTTCTACATAGGGTAACTAACTAGGTGACTTTGCCATGTATAGCACTTTTGACCATAAATGTGTAGCTGCAATATGATCTCACTAACCAGTTGGCAGCCTTCACTTTTCTGATTCCTGAATCTACAAGCATCCCTTTTCAGCCCAAATTTGGTAACCAGAAAGGCAATGATGCGGATGCCTGCTCTTAGTCTAGAACTGTTAGTCTTTACAGCTGCCCAGCCCACCTTTTCGTCCCTCATTTGATCTACCTTTACTCTCCTACCCATTCCAGTAGACTACTCCATATATATAGCTTTTGAATAGCAGCAGTCAAAGAACAGATGTGCAAATGTTTCCATTGCATAGTGCACAGTCCTGCACTACTTGTATGCCCCATTTGTTAATCTGCCCACTGTTAATTACCTTGTGTGAACAGCCAACCATAAGATAAAGTGATGTCTAGGTAGTATATCTTTGGACAAGACCAAGCTTCTCCATGCAACCTTTTGGAACTGAGGAATGAGAACTGGTACGACTGCTTTATGCTGAATTTTCCTTTAGGATTAGTGTTGTTAAAAGTGGAAATGTGGGAGTTAAACGAATTACTACTGTCACCTTGAAAATAGATGATAAAACAGTATCCTTCATAAAAGATTATGCAGTCGTAGCAACAGAGAGATCCCAAACAAAAAGAAAATGTGAAGTTTAGTGTCACCTAAGACATTGAGTTGGAGACAGGATACAACAGTTCTGGAATTAGGGACACACAGCACCTGATTTCTACTTCTTATCATATGTACAGTTTAAATAAATCGTCAGGCTATAACTACTAGTATAAATTTTCGCTCTGTGAAGTAATGTTACTCAAATGATCTTCTTTTAACAAAATATACATACAAATAATTGAATTTGTGACGACTGGCACATGTGGTATCCGTCTAAATGTCCAATACCAACGACGAAGGCGCGAGGCTTGCCTTCTTCTTAACTCTTTAAGAGCTAGAAGAAGAGCAATTGTATATATACCCATCAAAAGTCTTTTCTTCCTCCAATATGGGACAATGTCCCTTTGCGAAGGAGGGAAACTCAAATATTTTATTTTCCCTCCATTTCCCATTCACCCTCTGTAAGCTACACCAAGCTTAAAATTAAGCTCCGCCAAGCTTAAAGCCCAACATATATAACTACTTCTTCTTTACATCCATCATTTCTGCATCCACTTTCCAATCAATCTTCATGGAGGTAATAATTAATAGTGTAAGCGCTCAAATTGATAATATTGGTGTCACTACATTCAACTGGGCTTTTCTAATTATTCTCAAGTGTTTCCATTGTCTTTCATGTCATTCTCAGAAATATCACGAACCAATGGTGCGCATTCTAGCGCTCTATATATGCACGTTACGGGGAAAAGGCTAAGCCCAAAGCCTGTAAAAGTGGGCAAAATATAGTGAAGTGCTTGGTGGATCTGAATGAGATGAAAATTAACGCTAAGATGCAATCTCTCAACTATTTATTAAAACTTTGCATAACTTTTTCCCTTTCCTCTTTTCTTTGTTTGTTTGCTGCAAGATTCAAAAAAGTACTAATGTTTTGTTGACAGGAGATAATTCTCATTTGAACTCCATTGATGGCCAACACATAGTATACTCCCCTTTCCATATATCAACTTATTTTTAGGGCCTAGACCTCTAAGTCTATAACTAGGGATGAATCATTCATCAGGTGAAGATTAGCCAACCTTAATTGGAACAAATTAATCTAGACTAGCTAGGATAAGTTATTACAGTTGTATAGTTGTTCAGCACATGATATCCACACGAAATTGTTCCTCAAATTACCCCGCCTCACTCTAGGTGATTGCATTTTGTTCAGCAAGTACGAATTTAGCTCGATATGGGTAGCCCTACTCAACCCGGAAATTAGTGGCAGAACTACCTTCAACCAAGTGGTACCATTCGATATCGTTTCACAGAACTGATGATAAAAAGAATAATTATGCATAAAGTAGATTGATAATGCTTGAAAAGTAACACTTAATAAACATCAAATTGGAATAAGAAGTAAAGGCTTAGGACCTTACCTTCTACAAACTCGAACTATTCCAATATTGATTGACACAGCTTGCACAAAATCATGCGTACGTGAAGCAGGGGGTTCACTTGCTAGTCAAAATAGTTAAGACAAGTTGGATCATGCGACCTTAACACAATAGCTGTCAACCCGCATTGGATGGTCGATGGGTGTTGCACCAATAACATACCTATAAGAAAATTGTCTAACCTATAATGGCATATTCAATAGGTAATCATTTGTCAGAATCTTTTCCAGTATAGTTTGAATTCTCCAAATCTTCGCCCATCATTCAAATAAAAGTGGATTTACATAGATACTAGTCGAAGAAGCCAACGCGATTCAACGTACAATATACGTACATAAAAAATAGATACACAATGCTTTTTTCATCGAAGGGGTGTCAATTGGACAAAACAAATTCAGCGAAGGGATGTCAATTGCACAAATGAAAGGTGGCTTCACCACTGACATTATCCATCAGTATGATAAGATCAAACAAGGTTTAAGTCTTGACGAGGCCACCCTACCCGAAGGGTCAATCATAGCTTTTGCAACTAGATAGAATACTCGTCGTAATGTAATGTAAGTTCAAGCTATCAAAGAAACTTTCTTAACTAATGGAGCTCTCTCATTCACTAAGAAAGTTACCCGATAAACAAGATCTTTGGTTGATGTGCGCGAATAAGGTTGATCAATGGAAAAACTTTAGTGGTAGCTTCTTGGAACTTTCTCTATACTTTTAGTTATAGAACTATCCTACTCTTAGCTTGGGTTCTTGCTTTATGAGGGGTGCTGGATTTGATGATTTTGGTTCTTTGAATTTAGTGGGAAAATGCCAAGCTGCTCAAACTGTGCTTGCCATAACTTTTAAATATGTCCTCAAGCTTCTGGTGTGCTAGCGCAAGCACCTCCCGATCTTCTTGCACTACTCATGAATGATATATAGTGTTTCTAAAATGGAAATGGGGGAGTTAGATGAATTTTATATATATACTGTCACCTTTCCACTTTTCCAGAGCTTTTGATGGTTCAGTAGCAGTACACTTGAGCTGCGGCTTTTGACAGGCCACTACTAAAAATCCGGTAAAAAGCGACCAACAATTTGCGACCCAATTTGGTCTGTCAAGAAAAGCGATCAAAGTTGGTCGCAAAATTGGAGAAAATTATTAAAAAATAATTGTAAATACATTAGCGACCAAGATTGGTCGCTAATATGGACAAAATGTTGACGGGGCTGGTCAAACCTTCTTGGTCAAAGAAATGTTGAAATTAACGACCAACTTTGATCGCTAAAGTGGGACCCCGTTACAAAATTTTAATAATTATATTATCGGAAAAGGGTCAAATATACCTCTCTACTTTCAAATATTGTCTAAGAATACCCCTCGTTATACTATTGGGTTATCTATACCCCTAACGTTATACTTGGGTTCAAATATACCCCTCATTTTAACTTTGGGTTCAAATATACCCCTCATTTTAACGGAGGGACACGTGTCAGCGTTCTGTTGGCCAATTCAAAATATCTCCTATTTAATTAAAAAGACCCATTATCTATATCCGAAAAATAATTTTCTAAAGCAATTTTTTTTATAAAAACTGAAAACAAAACAGAAATATTTTTTTCCCACATTTTACAAAAAAACTGAGTTTTTTTTTCTAAAAAATGTTTTTGTAAAAATAGAAATAAAATCTAAAAATCAATTTTCTAAAGCAATGTTTTTGTAAAAACTTAAAAAAAACTAAATGTTTTTTACTAAAAACTGAAAAAACCAAAATATTTTTTTCCAATTTTTAGAAAAATATTGCTTTTAAAAAAACTGAAAAATAATTTCTAAAGTAATTGTTTATGTAAAAACTAAAAAAAAATTGAAATTTTCTAAAGCAATTTATTTTATAAAACTGAAAAAACTGACTTTATTTTTACAAAAAACTGAAAAAACGAAAAAAAAAAATCCAGTTTTCACAATTTTTTTTTTTAAGTTTTTACAAAAATATTGCTTTAGAAAATTGCTTTTTAGATTTTATTTCTATTTTTACAAAAACATTTTTTAGAAAAACAAATTCAGTTTTTTTTGTAAAAAGTGGAAAAAAAATTTATGTTTTTTTTTCCAGTTTTTATAAAAAAAATTGCTTTAGAAAATTATTTTTCGGATATAAATAATGGGTCTTTTTAATTAATTAGGAGATATTTTGAATTGGCCAACAGGACGTTGACACGTGTCCCTCCGTTAAAATGAGGGGTATATTTGAACCCAAAGTATAACGTTAGGGGTATAGATAACCCAATAGTATAACGAGGGGTATTCTTAGACAATATTTGAAAGTAGAGGGCTATATTTGGCCCTTTTCCGTTATATTATTATTTTTTAAAAATTATAAGATTTAAATAAATAAAATTTAAAATTAGCGACCAAAGTTGGTCGCTCATAAAAGGGGAAGCAAATAGAGACCAACTTTGGTCGCTAAAGTGGGACCCAGCTATAAATTTTTTAATAATTATATTATTATTTTAAAAAATTACAAAATATAAATAAATAAAATTTAAATTTAGCGACCACAGTTGGTCGCTAAAGATATAGAGACCAACTTTGGTCGCTAATCGTGGACCTAGTTCTAACGTTTAACAATTATATTATTATTTTAAATATTATATAAAATATAAAATAAATCTGATTTATACTCAGCGACCAACTGTGGTCGCTAAGTTGAATTTCTTGATTATTAGCGACCAAAGTTGGTCTCTGTTTTGGTCAAAATTAAAAATCTCTTTTATATTTACTATATAAATAATATAAATGTAATCCGTCAATACTTTTGTAATACAAGTGATGAATACACTAAAATATACTCTAACATGCTATATATGTAGTTAAAATTGTACAACGATAGCGTATTATACAAATATATATATATATATATATATAGACACACACACACACAAACACTTCACTGTAATACTATAAC
>ML291963.1:636-15821 GCA_005239495.1 Nicotiana undulata
GTCTAACTTTTCCTTATGGTAATCACGTGTGAGTCACCAACTCATTTCTCGAAATAAGGGTATGTCTTTATGCCTTATACCTTTGTATTGTCTCAAGGCCTGTCTCCTCTCATTTTTGTTTTTCGTTCACTTGACTATAGACTTTATCATTATACCACATTTTCATTTACCGCTATCACTCATTTATCACCTCTTACTCATAATATTTCATTTACTCTCTTCTTATTCTCATGCTAATATCTCTGTCTATCTCCCTATTATAAAGACTTCAACATGATGTTCTTTCACATTTATCTCCCCCTGCTTCATATCACTGGCTCTTCGGGACGCCTAACATTCTTCTTCTTCTTTTTTTCTTTTTTTTACTAGTGGCTGGAGTCATACTAAGGCAAATATTTATCCCTTCTAGGATCCTAGTGCCTATCTTCTGAAATTTTCGAATATTCTAGTATTCATATCTGACTGTTCTATTCTAGAGTGACCATATGGCTATCTCCAAATGAGAACTATTACCATGTTCTGCACAAAATGTTAAATAATGATAACAATCTATCCACAATTTTCGGTTACTCTAGCCCCAGCTGGATCCTGATATCCTATCCTTCTCTTAAATTATTTCAGTTAGCTACCATAAGGCATAATTGAGATTGGTATGGACAATTGTAGATATCTCTGTTACCGTTGAAAGTAACTAAAAATGCTTATATTTCTCTGCCAGAATTATAAATACTGATCATCTTTATGAACTAGGTACCTCGTACCCTTCTTTATCTTGCTTCTTTTACTTGCTAAAACTCGTATCTACCTTCTGATTCTCTTATTTCTTTTTNCTAGAGTAAGAAGAAAGAGTAACAGTCCTAAATGCCCTGTAGCCTCTTGCTTATAAGTGTGGTGCACAACACACCCATAAAACAGACTCTACTAGACACGGCTCATAAACAACCCCTAGGATAGACCTACTCTGATACCAAGTTTGTCACGACCCAAACTGGAGGATCATGACTAGCACCCGGGCCATACTAGCCGAGCACCAACGTACATTTTATCTAACCTTCTTATTATGTTTAAGGGATAACGAGATCAATATAAATGGTAGATATGGATCATGAACATACATCACATGGGATGACAAGATTGCTAAGTAACTACATAAAAGGTACGCGCTACAACGCTGCCATGAAAGACTATACAACAAAAACTATCCAACAAGACATACAAAACTATACATGAGTTGACACCTGTCTATGAGCCTCTAAAGGATCATAAGTAATGCAACATAGCCGGAACAGGGACCCGACATACCCATAACATCTATAACAAAAATGCATACCAAGACCACGGCAAGTCCAGAGAAAGGATCTCGCCTATAACCGCTAAACTGGAAAGCCTATTGTGGTGGGGGAGCTGTGTCTACCTGTTTATCAGGACCTGCAGCACGACATGCAGCGTCCACAAATAAAAGGACATCACTACGAATAAAGTACTGAGTATGTAAGGCAGGAAAGCATAAATAAGAACAATAATGTAAAGAGAGATGTAAGAGATACAACCTGTAGCATTTGAGTGCTCTAAGAGACAGTAACATGAAATGAGTGATACATATATACACATAATCTTTTTAAAACATCCGCCTCTTTGGGCATCATCATCATCATAGAACATTCGCCTCTGTGAGCATCATCATCATCATATCATACCCGGCCTCAAAGAGGACTCGGTAAAACCAACTGATCAGTGGTTGCACAATAGGTGACATACCCATCCGACTATAGCGCGGCTCGGTAGAGGAAAATAGCAACATATATATATATAATGCATGTAGGACTTATTAGTATCATATTCTGAACCTTTCGGAGTGACGTAAGGTCGATATTCTCCGTACATGTTATTAGGATTAACTCTTCATCAAGAATATTATAATAATAAGGAAGTACCAACAACATTGATAACATAATAATAAGAGAAGCAACCTCAAAATCNGACAAATAGCCTCACATACCTTGTATATACTGTCCCAACCTCAAGCTACGCAAATGTCACAACTCCTTAATCTACAATAAGAGAAACGACACTATCGTTATCGTTTAAGCGTCATAACTATTATGTATCGACCACAACCTCTTTTACGATGAAACGGACAGAACCTCCCCTATTTATATGACTTCACACAAGTCAAAACAATCACCTAATCTCCCAAAAAAAATCAATAAAAATCATATTGAGCGTCCTAAAAATATCCACACACAACCTAATCACTTCACACATAAGACGACCACCGTAGTCGTGTCAAGTGACCCAGAAATATTACAACGAATGACCAGATCACAACACTACATCTATATGGTGTTTATCCACACCCTTCCTCCTCCAAAACTCCACAAAATAGTAGTAAAACACGCAGCCCAACAGCAACACAAAATAGCCCGCTACAAGTCAAATAACTCGGACTCACGGCTTCCGATCACCGTCCCGTGAGTTCTAACTATTAGGAAATACATTTATCAAACTTCCTTGATATTTAAACCCTTAAATACAGATATTAGATATTTCTTAACTATGAAGTAACTTCCAAAACTCTAACTACAAAGAAAAAGAAGAGGCGGTATAATGACACTTACGTCGTAGGGATCGTTTTGATGTTATTGCTTCTCGATTTCATGCCCGGGATAATATTCTTATTTAAAACCCTAGTAGATAGCTTGAGGTTATTTTTATGGGTGTTCTCTTTTTGTTTTATGCTTAATAATGAAGAGAAAGCCGACCTAATATTTATATATATCAAGTTTGGAAAAGTCAAAGAGGTGCTAGCTTGGCACCCTAGGATTGGTCCATCTTCCGGCGCTTATATCTTTTTATCCTGATGTCGTATGAACAAACGGTTAAGAGAGTTGGAAACTAAATTCCAAGACCTTCAATTTGGTATATAATATGTCCCAATAAGACCTCATATAATACATGAAATGTATTGCTCAAAAAGCTCTAGTGATCCACCTACTTGTCACTTATGATGTCTGCGCAGTCTCGCGAAATTGCAAATATCTCTCTACTCCTATGTTGTATCGATGAAAGGCTTAATGAGTTGGAAACTAGAAGCATAGATCTTCCGTTTGGTAGGTATATCATCCCCTAATTCTAAGTATATCGGGAGAAAAGCTCAGTTACATTTGACCATTATGAGTGTAACTTGTGAAGACCTTTGCCAACTTTTGTTCCACCACTTGCTTGACTTCAAAACGTAGAACACAACTATCATACGATAAAAATTAACTCATAGAATAACCTCCATATCATGTAATGAACCATAGTCTCACCCTAAAGTACATGTTATAACATTCCAAACTCGTCGACTTCCGACGAAACTTATTTTCTTCAATTGGTTTAGCTTCTAAGCTTTCCAACCCTCTTGGTACTCTTTATTCATGATCTTAAATATTTATAACCTCTAACGTAACATGATTAACTTACTTTATATTCCATCAAATAGAATCTTATTTTTGAGCTTACATCAATTGACTTACGATGTACTCTCACGTATGAAAATATGGGGTGTAACACGTTCGACCCTTCGTCAGTGCACAGTTATTGTTATTATGATGGCTCAGGACGGCTGTCCTTATTCTGTTATGCGCATGCTAAATTTCTTGATGTCCTTATGACTGTTGAATTGATAGATATCCGGGGAAGACGAATTCAGAACTTGCTTATTAGTGTTTCATCTCTTAAATTGAATTGCGGTTACATTTCGATATTTACTGCCTTATTCTTTTCGCATACTTGTTACCCTTATTATATCCTGCTTAATTATATTTTTTGGACCCTAGTAAGTGTCAAGTCGACCTCTCGTCACTACTTCGAGATTAGACTGGATACTCACTGGGTACATATATGTTTATGTACTCATGCTACGCTTCTGTACTTAATTGTACAGGCATTGAGGCAGGCGCATCCGGGTATCAGGACGGAGCTCGTTCCTGAGGTGTACCCGGGTTAGATTTTACGGTGAGCTTCTCCTCTTGGCGATCCTCAGCAACACTACGGAGTCTTCTTTTGTTTATTCCTGTCTATTTCCTTCAGACTGTAGGACAGTTTACTTCATCTTTTGTTATACTCTACTTGTATGCCTATAGACTTGTGACACTAGTTCTTGGCACACACGTAGTAGATATTTTATTTTTGGGCTATAAATATTGGTTTATGATCCTTTATGACTATTTCCGTTTAAGTTAGTCAAATTTATTCGTTTCTACTTAATGTCTTAAACTTGAAATTTTGTAAGTGTTGGAAACGTTTTGAAAATTAAGTAGAATTCCCTAGTAAGTTAAATGTTAGCTTACCCGACTACGGTGTTGGGTGTCATCACGACCTGAGTTAAGATTTGGATCGTGACAGGTAAGGTAGAGATTGGACGTAAACGGTAACGGGGGACAAACGTGCTTGAATTTTAAAAGTATAGGGGCAATAATGGCCTTTTTCCCTAGTTAAAATGTCTATCAGTTTGTTGATTTTCAACCCAAATATATACCTATATTAAAATGTTTCCAGATAATTAACTCTAACAAAATTCCTTTTATATAATTTTAATAGTTTATTTCTACACCTATTTAAGCAGTACCACTAAAGTTTGGACGGAGACTTGAAGAGCCTATTCCTTGTTCATTGATATTCTTAGTTTTACTATGAAAGTTAAATTAAATCTGTTATAGCTAAAAGTTAAGAAAGATTAATTCAAAACCACAGATTGATCAATATTCAATTTGTTAATTAATCTTTCAAATTATTGGGGCAATGTTTTTAGAGGTGAGTGGATAATTTTTTATGATTCTTATGCATTATGAAATATTGTTACGTTTTTTCTTTTCCTGCATTGGTATTGAAGGAATAATCTAGTTTTCATAGGGTTAAATACGGATAAAGTTACTTTTATACGTAGTATTTGAAATACGAACATATATAATAAGTAAACAAATTTGATACTATGTCATATTATATTTGGCCTGTCGTATTTTTTCAAAGTATTAAATTTAAAAGTTGGGAAGCTGGAACTCCCTAATGTCACGACCCGAAATCTCACCTTCAGGTCGTGATGACGTCTAACGTTGAACTCGTTAGACAAGCCAACAATTTTATCTGAATTAATATAATAACAACTAGAAACAATAATTACTACTAGATAACCATAATTAAAATACGGAAGCTTAATAGATTCTAAAACCAAAATAACCAAAATTCGTAGAAAATCCCTTAAGTACATTCCAGAAGTGGAGTCACAACCTCACGAACCAGACTAAGATTTTTCTAAAAACAACAGTTTGAAATAAAGAGATACATCTGTCTGGAAATACATAAATGACAGAAAGAAAAGATAAAAGGTGACATCAGGGCCCACGAACGTTTGCGGGTCTACCTCGATGTCGCCTGCGTGGACTGAAGGATACTCCCTCTAACGAGGTCCACTGGGTCCGACTGCGTAATCTGCACAACATAAAGAAGTGCAGGTGTAGCATCGGTACAACCAACCCCATGTACTGAGTAAGTGCCGAGCCTAACCTCGGCGAAGTAGTGACGAGGCTAGACACGACGATAATAAATTACCTGTACAATTCTACAATATATAACATGGAAAATAGCAGGAAACAAACAGTTAAGCATGGCAATATGGGGACAATTAACGGGGGTAACAAGTGGGAGATCAAGATGAATAACTGAACCAACATCTAATACAAAGAAGCAAGTCAGCATGAATGATAACTCAACAAGTATGAATGAAAAAATTAAAAATCATGGCACGACATCACCCTTCGTGCTTTTACTCTCTTCCTCACTATGAAATGCATAAATGAAAGCAATGTAAATCATGGCACAGCATCACCCTTCGTGCTTTTACTCTCTTCCTCACTATGCAATGTCTAATGTAAGCAATGTAAATCATGGCACGACATCACCCTTCGTGCTTTTACTCTCTTCCTCACTATGAAATGTCTAATGTAAGCAATGTAAATCATGGCACGACATCACCCTTCGTGCTTTTACTCTCTTCCTCACTATGAAATGTATGAAATGAACACACGGCATCACCCTTCGTGCTTTACACTTTTCCTCACCCAAATCAACAACAATTAATAATTTGGCAAGGAATGCAACATAGTGAAAGTACAGTTCATAACCACCCATCAAGGGGAAATATCAATCAATATAGTACTATTGCCCGGCAAGGGTCTCAACCACAACCAATCTCTACGAGTACATAACTTAATGAATTGGGTCCTCAATTGAGCCATCATATCACAAGTTCTTAAACAAGTATTCTCAATAATTAAACGACTTCCCAAAAGAAACTACTTCATAACACAATAAATATTGGAGTAATAACAAGAAATTCACCAAAATAGACTCACGGGCATGCTTGACAAACAATGTGTAGGCACTCGTCACCTCACCTATGCATTGAACATGATAACACAAGTAGCACATAGGACTCAGCACCTATTCCCTCACTAAAGTTAGACCAAACACTTACCTCGGCTCCAAGAACGTAAATCAAGCCTTTAGCACCGCTTTCCCTCTCGAATCCAACTCCGGAATGATAGTATCTAGACATAATCGACTCAACAATATCAATAATGGTCCAATAATTCAATTCCCAAGCCTAATTATACATTTCCCATCATTCTTCCAAAAATACCAAAAACCGACCCCGGGCTTGCTTGGTCGAAACACGAGGTTCGGACCAAAATCCGATCACCCATTCCCCCACGAGCCCAAATATATTAGTTATTTTAAAATTCGATCCCAAAACGAGGTTGAATTATCCAAAATTCAAAAAACCCTAACTCTACCCAAGACCCCTAATTTCTACCTTTAATTCCATGTTTTTAGGCCTAGAATCTAGTGATTGATGAAGAAAATGGAAGAAATTAGAGCTAAGTTTACTTACCTATGAAGCTATGGAGGAAAATCTCTTCAAAAATCGCCTAGGTGGGTTGGGGAAGAAGAAGTTTGAGAAGAAGTGGGTTTAATCCCGTAACTATTATGATTTTGACACTTAAAATGACTGGACGAAATTTACCCTTCGCGTTCGCGGGCCCTTTGCCGCATTCGCGAAGGGTTGACCTGCTGAACCTACGCATTCGCGTCACTATGGCCGCGTTCGCGAAGTCTTAGCCCTCCAGGCTTACGCGTTCGCGGGCCTATGTTCTCGTTCGCGAAGCATTAATGCTACCCAACCCCCAGACCCCAACCTAACTCTACGAGTTCGCACCCCTGGGGACGCGTTCGCGTAGAGACACTATCCAGTGCTCCGCGTTCGCGTCTCCCTATACGCTTTCGCGTAGAGTAAACTCCCAGGGTCACCCAATTGTTCTTCGCGTTCGCGAAGAGCAATTTCCTCAGGCACAAGATTTGATCCAAAACACCAAAAAATTTCTAAGTTTTAGCACCCTGACACCTACCCGAAACTCACCCGAGCCCTCGGGGCTCAAAATTCAATACACACACGACTTCAAAATCATCCTACGGACTTATTCGAGTAATTAAACCACCAAAATAACATCAAAACAATGAATTAGACTCAAAAATTTATATAATTTTCTCAAACTTCATAAACTATCAAATTTTCCATTTTTGATCCGAAACACGTCAAACCAAGTACGTTTCTTACCAAATTTTACAAATAACTCATATAACACATATTGAACCTGTTCCGGGCTTCGGAACCATGATACGGGCCCGGTAACATAGGTTTCACATCGAAGTTCATTTACAAAAGTCTTTAAAATTTTCAGACAACAATTTTCTTTAATTATTTCTTTCTCGGACTTGGGACCTCGGAATCCGATTCCGGGCATACGCCCAAGTCCCATATTTTCCTACGGACCCTCCAGGACCGTCAAATCACGGGTCCGGGTCCGTTTACCAAACATATATTGACCAAAGTCAACTTTATTCAAATAATTATTGCAAATTCATCTTTTTATCAATTTTCCACATAGAGTAATCCCGGCTACGCGCCCGGGCTGCGCACGCACATCGAGGTGAGATAAACGGAGGCTTTCAGGGCCTCAGAATACAGATTTAGTTAAAATTACACGGGATGACCTTTTGGGTCATCACAATCTCCACCTCTAAAACAAACGTTCGTCCTCGAACGGACATAGAAAGGTACCTGAATCGGGGAAAAGATGGGGATATCGGCTCCGCATATCGGACTCGGACTCCCAGGTAGCTGCCTCAACAGGATTACCTCTCTACTGGACACTAACCGAAGGATTACTCTTCGATCTCAACTGACGAACCTGCCGAGCTAATATGGCTACCGGATCCTCCTCATAAGTCAAATCCTTGTCCAACTGGACACCGCTGAAGTCAAGCACATTAGATGGATCGGCAATATACCTCTGAAGCATAGATACATGAAACACCGGGTGCACGACTGATAAACTCGGTGGTAAAGCAAGTCTGTAGGCCACCTCCCCTACCTTATCAAGAATCTAAAATGGACCAATGCACCTAGGGCTCAACTTGCCCTTCTTTCCGAACCTCATCACGCCCTTCATGGGCGACACCCGAAGAAATACCCGGTCTCCTATTGTAAATGCCAAATCTCGAACTCTGCGATCCGCATAACTCTTCTGCCTGGACTGAGCTGTACGGAGTCTATCCTGAATAATCTTTACCTTGTCCAAGGCATCCTGGACTAACTCTGAACCCAACAATCTAGCCTCCACCAGCTCGAACCACCCGACTGGCGACCGACACCGCCTACCATACAACGTCTCATACGGAGCCATCTGAATGCTCGACTGATAGTTGTTGTTGTAGGCAAACTCAGCTAAAGGCAAAAACTGGTCCCATGAACCTCCAAAGTCAATGACACACGCTTGTAACATATCCTCCAAGATCTGAATTGTACGCTCGAAATGTCTGTCCGTCTGAGGATGAAACGTTGTGCTCAAATCAATCTGTATGCCCAACTCACGCTGAAATACTCTCCAGAAATGGGAGGTAAACTGAGAACCTCGGTCAAATATAATGGACACGGGCACACCATGCAATCGAACAATCTCTCTCATATAGATCTTAGCCAATTTCTCTAAAGAACACGAAACCGATACAAGAATGAAGTGCGCTGACTTGGTTAGCCTATCCATAATGACCCACAATGCGTCAAACATCCTTTGAGTTTGTGGGAGTCCAACTAAAAAATCCATGGTGATACACTCCCACTTCCACTCGGGAAGCTCAATCTGCTGCATCAAAACCACCGGGTCTCTAGTGCTCGTACTTAACCTGCTGACAGTTCAAGCACCGAGCTACATAGGCTACAATATCCTTCTTTATCCTCCGCCACCAATAATGCTGCCGCAAGTCCAAGTACATCTTTGTGGTGCCCGGATGAATGGAATACCGGGAACTATGGGCCTCCTGCAATATCAACTCACGAATACCATCAACATCAGGCACACAAATATGTCCATGCATCCTCAGAACTCCCTCATCATCAAGTGTGACCTGCTTGGCACCTCCCGTATCTCTAAGGACACATAAATGATGATCATCATACTGTATGGCCCGAATACGATCGTACAATGAGGAACGAGCCACAGTATGGGACAAAACACTGCTAGTCTCAGAAACCTCCAATCTCATAAACCGGTTGGCCAATGCCTGAACATCCAAAGCAAGCGATCGCTCTCTGACTGATAGATAAGCAAGACTACCCATACTGGCTGACTTCCGGCTCAAAGCATCGGCCACCACATTGGCCTTTTCCGGATGATAGAGAATGGTAATGTCGTAGTCTTTCAACAACTCTAACCATCTCCTCTACCGCATATTCAACTCTTTCTGCTTGAACAGATATTGCAAACTCTTATGATCCGTGAACACCTCACACGACACCCCATACAGATAATGCCTCCAAATCTTCAATGCATGAACAATAGCTGCTAACTCCAAATCATGTTTTGGATAGTTCTTCTCATGCACCTTCAACTAACGTGAAGCATAAGTTATAACATTGCCATCCTGCATCAACACTGCACCAAGTCCAACCCGTGAAGCATCTTAATACACAGTATAAGGCCCTAAACCTGTGGGCAAAACTAACACCGGTGTCGTGGTCAAGGCTGTCTTGAGCTTCTGAAAGCTCGCCTCACACTCATCTGACCACCTGAACTGGGCACCCTTATGGGGAAACCTGGTCATCGGGGCTGCTATAAATGAAACGCCCTCCACAAAGCGCCGATAATAACCTGCTAAGCCCAAGAAACTCCGAATCTTTGTAGCTGAGGTGGGTCTAGGCCAATCTTTGACTGCTGAAATCTTCTTGGGATCCACCTGAATACCCTCTGATGATACCACATGGCCTAGAAATGCAACCGAACTCAACCAGAACTCACACTTGGAAAATTTTGCATACCACTGACTATCCCTCAGAGTCTGGAGGACGGCTCGAAGATGCTTCTCATGTTCCTCTCGGCTACGGGAGTATATCAATATATCATCAATGAAAAAAATAATGAACGAGTCCAAATAGGGCATGAACACTCGGTTCATCAACTCCATAAAAGCAGCGGGGGCATTAGTCAACCCAAATGACATTACCAAGAACTCATAATGGCCATACCGAGTGCGAAAGGCTGTCTTAGGGACATCAGACGCCCTAATCCTCAGCTGATGGTAACCAGATCTCAAGTCTATCTTGGAAAACACTGTAGCACCCAGAAGCTGGTCAAATAGATCATCAATTCTCGGCAAAGGATACTTATTCTTAATAGTAACCTTGTTCAGTTGCCGGTAGTCAATACACATCCTCATTGAGCCATCTTTCTTCTTAACGAACAACACTGGAGCACCCCAAGGAGAAACACTAGGCCTGATGAGGCCTTTATCCAACAAATCATGCAACTACTCCTTCAATTCCTTTAACTCTGGCGGGTCCATACAATACGGCGGAGTAGAAATGGGCTGGGTGCCCTGAGCTACCTCAATACAAAAATCAATATCCCTGTCGGGTGGCATACCCGCAGGTCAGCAGGGAATACCTCTGGAAACTCACGAACCAAAGGCATAGACTCCATGGAAGAAACCTCAACACTAGAATCACGAACATAGGCCAAATAGGCCAAACAACCCTTCTCGACCATGCACCGAGCCTTCATATATGAAATAACTCTACCGGAAGAATGACTAGGAGTCCCTCTCCACTCCAAACAAGGTACTCTTGGCAAGGGCAAGGTCACTGTCTTGGCATGACAGTCCAGAATGGCATGATAGGGAGATAGCCGATCCATCCCCAAAATAACATCAAAGTCAACCATATCAAGAAGCAAAAGGTCTACTTGAGTCTCCAAACCACCAATAACCACTAAGCACGAACATTAGACTCGATCTACCACAGTAGAATCACCCACCGGTGTAGACACATATACAGAAGTACTCAGGAAATCATGGGGCATACTCAGATAAGGGAAAAAATATGAAGACACATAGGAGAAAGTAGACCCTGGATCAAATAAAACTGAAGCATCTCGGCTGCAAACTGTACTGCGGGCTGACCTCTACCTCTCGTGGCATGTCCTCCACCTCTATGAGTGTGACCTCCACCTCTGGCACCACGACCACCACCCCTAGCTGGCTAAGGGAGCGGGGGTGCACCTGATGCGGTAACCATGGCACGGGAACCCTGATACTTAGGACCACTAAAACCTCGGGGGGAAAACCTGGAAATATGCCCCATACCACAGCAAGTGAAGCAAGACATCGGCTACTGAGAATACTGACCCTGGAATTGTCCCTGACGACCAGAATGACCACCCTGAAAGCTCTGAATCGGCGGTGCACTGATGGGAGCTGATGGTGCACTACGGGATACTTGAAGTGCTGACTGGTAAGGCCTAGGAGGATGACCTCTGCCAAAAGAATCTCTGCTTCCAAATGAGGCACCACTAAACCGGCCGAAATGATGAGGTCTTTTGTCAGACCCCTGACCACCGCCCTGTGATAAGACCATCTCAATACGCCTGGCCACATCGGCCGCATCCTGAAAAGAGATATCAGTACCTGTCTCCCTGGTCATCTGAAGTCTGATAGGCTGAGCTAGACCCTCGATAAACCTCCTCACCCTCTCACGATCAGTGGGGAGTATCATGATAGCATGTGGGGCCAGAGTGATGAACCTGGTCTCATACTGTGTAACAATCATAGATCCCTGCTGGAGACGCTCAAACTGCCTCCGAAGATCCTCCCTCTGAGTAACTGGAAGGAACTTCCCCAAGAATAACTCGGAGAACTGAGCCCAAGTCAAATGTGCAGACCCAGCTGGTCTGGTCAAGCAATAATCCCTCCACCAAGTCTTGGCGGTACCAGAAAGACAGAATGTGGAAAATTAACTCCATTGGACTCTACGATGCCCATGTTCCGAAGAACCTCATAGCAACTGTGCAAGTAATCCTGGGGATCCTCTGATGGTGCACCAGTAAAAGTAGTAGGAAATAGCTTGGTGAACCGATCCAATCTCCATAGGGCATCTGCTGACATAGCTGCTCCCTCCACTGCCGGTGCCACAATACCCTGTTGAGCTGCTCCAGCTGTCTGAGGTGCTGGAGTCTGGAACTGAGTGGCTAACTGCTCTGGTGTGCGAGTAGTAGGAGTCTGGGGCCCTCCCCCAGCCTAAGAGACGGCTGGTGCAATAGGTAGAAGACCGGCCTGAGCCACGCTCTCCATAAGTCCCACTAAGCAGACAAGAGCGTCCTGAAGAACCGGGGTGGCAATGAACCCCTCTGGGACCTGAGCTGGCCCAACTGGGACCGTCTAAGCAGGAATCTCCTCGTCAAACTCTACCTGAGGATCCTCCACTGGGGTTGCTGCTCTAGGCTGAGCCCTGCCCCGACCTCAGCCTCTAGCACGGCCTCGGCCTCGTCCTTGGCCCCTCGTAGGAGCTGCAACAGAAGGATCGGGCTGCTGATCGGTATATGAAGAAGCACGCGTTCTCTCCATCTACGAGAGAATAGAATAGAAACTCAATTAGCATTTAGAGTTCAAATCGCATGACAGAGAAGAAGAAGAAGTGAAGTTATTCCTAACTTTGCAGCCTCTGGTGAATAAGTACAGACGTCTCTGTACCGATCCCTCAGACTCTACCAAGTTTTTCCGTGAATCGTGAGACCTAAGCAACCTAGTTCTCTAATACCAACTTGTCACGACCCGAAATCCCACCTTTAGGCCGTAATGGCGTCTAACGTTGAACCCGCTATACAAGCCAACGTTTTTGGTTAGATTTACTATTTTCTTTATTTACGATATTTAAAAGAACATAAATAAACATGAATAAATAAATAAGGATGCGAAAGCTAAGAATCCATCAACTTAATATAATAAATGTTACGAAATTCCGTACATAAACCCCCATAATTGGTGCCACAATCTCACTGACAGTCTAAGATTACTAAAAACATGAGTCTGAAGTAAAGAAGTGTAGCTGTCTAGAAATACAAGATAAGAATGAAGAAGAGAAATAAATGGTGACGCCAAGGCCTGCGGTCTACCTCGGTGTCGTCGTGGACTGAAGGATACTCTCTCGCTCAATGTGCACTAGGTCCGGTGTTGTAATCTGCACAACATAAAGAAGTGCAGGTGTAGCATCAGTACAACCGACCCCATGTACTGAGTAAGTGCCGAGCCTAACCTCGGCGAAGTAGTGACGAGGCTAGGACACGACAACAAATAACACCTGTGCAATTCCATAATATAACATGAAATAAGCAAGTAAATACAACAATGGGGGATAACATGCTGGGGGTAAAAGGGCAACAACTAACTGAAATAACAGGACAAGTGAACAACTGAAATGTATAAATAACTGCAGGAATTAACAACTCTGAACAAGAAAATAAATAAACAGAAACGGCACGGCATGTCCCCTCGTGCTATAACCTCACCAACACTCGGCACGGAATGTCCCCTCGTGCATAAATAATATTCACTCGGCACGGAATGTCCCCTCGTGCATAACCTCACAATCACTCGGCACGGAATGTCCCCTCGTGCATAACATATGTAAAAGCAACAATTGACAGGAAAGACAATAATAAGAAACCTCAGATGTACAGAAATAATCACCAAGTATTCTACCTTCTCGGCAAGGGACTCAGCTATAACCAATCTCACTTAGAGGTATAATTTTAACAAATGGTTCTCAGCCGGACGAATAATCAATAACAATCTACATCATGAAATACCCTCAATGTATCACTTCCAGAATGACAATTAATTCATTACACAGAGAATAACCAAGAACACTATATAAATCATCAAGTTTGACTCACGGGCAAGTTCGACCACAACATATAGGTACCCGTTACCTTACCTATACGTTGGACATGGATTAACACATAGCAAATAAGAGTCTATACATATTCCCTCAAGCTAAGGTTGGGCCAAACACTTACCTCAGCTCCAAGAATGCAAATCAAGTCTCTAGCACCGCTTTTCCTCTCGAATCCGGCTCCGAAACCATCGTATCTAGACATAATCGACTCTATAATATCAATAATTACGCAGCAATTCAATTCCAAAGCCTAATTATAGATATTTCAACATTCTTCCAAAATTTTCAAAATTCGACCCCGGGCTCGCTTGGTCCAAACACAAAGATCGGACCAAAACCCGATCACCCATTCCCCCACGAGCCCGAATATACAATTTGTTTTGAATTCCGACCCTAAAACGAGGTTAAATTCCCAAAATTTTAAAAAGCCCTAACTCTACCCAAAACCCCAATTTCTACCCTTTAATCTCATATTTTTAGGCCTAGAATCTAATAATGGTTGATGAAAAGGGAAGAAAATGAAGTTAGAATTACTTACTTATGAAGTTATGGTGGAAGAGATGCTCCAAAATCGCCTAAGAGGGTTGGGGAAGAAGGGTTTTATGAAAATGGAGGATAAACTGTTTTGGGTATTTAAAAATAACTGGGGGATCTGTACTATGCGATCGCGGGGCTAAGGGTGCGATCACATAGTTGAACTGGGCTTAAGCTGAGCGGTCGCGGATGAAAAGGTGTGATCTCACTGGGTTATAGACCCCCACCCTATGCGATCTCGGACGACATTGTGCGGTCGCACAGGCCACTGACCAACCCCCCCCCCCCCCCCCCCCCCCCCCCCCCCCCCCCCCCCACCCTCCGC
>ML291964.1:6495-60644 GCA_005239495.1 Nicotiana undulata
AGACTTAGGCAGATCAGAAGCCCTAATCCTCAGCTGATGATAACCAGACCTCAAGTCTATTTTAGAGAACACCGTAGCACCCTGAAATTGATCAAATAAGTCATGAATCCTCGGCAAGGGATACTTTTTCTTGATATTAACCTTATTCAATTGTCGGTAGTCAATACACATCCTCATTGAGCCATCTTTCTTCTTCACAAACAATACTGGAGCACCCCAAGGTGAAACACTGGGCCTGATGAAGCCNTCTAGCTCGATACAAAAATCTATATCCCTGTCGGGTGGCATACCCGGCAGGTCAGCAGGGAATACCTCTGGAAATTCACGAACCACGGGCACGGACTCTATGGAAGGAACATCAGCACTAGAATCACGAACATAGGCCAGATAGGCCAAACAACCCTTCTCGACCATGCGCCGAGCCTTCATATAAGAAATAACGCTACCAGAAGAACGACTAGGAGTCCCTCTCCACTCTAAACGAGGCACACCTGGCAAGGCCAAGGTCACTGTCTTGGCATGACAGTCCATAATAGCATGATAGGGAGATAGCCAATCCATCTCCAATATAACATCAAAGTCAACCATATCAAGAAGCAAAAGATCAACCTGAGTCTCCAGACCACCAATAGCTACTACAGAAGCACGGTAGACTCGATCTACCACTATAGAATCACCCACCGGTGTAGACACATGTACAACAGTACCCAAGAAATCACGCGGCATACTCAAATAAGGGGAAAAATGAGAAGACACATAGGAGAATGTAGAACCCGGATCAAATAACATCGAAGCCCCTCGGCTGCACACTGAAACCGTACCTGTAATAACTGCATCAGAATCCTCAGAATGTGGACGAGCAGGAAAAACATAACACCAGGGCTGAGCCCCTCCAACCTGCACATCTCTGGGTCTACCTGCTACGGGCTGACCTCTACCCCTCATGGCCTGCCCTCCACCTCTATGCGTCTGACCTCCACCTCTGGCACCACGACCACCACCCCTAGCTGGTTGAGGGGGTGAGGGTGCACCTGATGCGGGAACCATGGCACGGGAATCCTGATACTGAGAACCACCAAAACCTCAGGGGCGAAACCTAGAAATATGCCCCATACCACCGCAGGTGAAGCAAGACCTTGGCTGCTGAGAATGCTGACCCTGGAATTGTCCCTGACGATTAGAATGACCACTCTGATAGCTTTGAATCGGTGGTGCACTGATGGAAGCTGAAGGTACACTGCGGGATACCAGGAGTGCCGACTGATAAGGCCTAGGGGGATGACCTCTGCCAAAGGAATCTCTGCCTCCAGATGAGGCACCATTGAAACAGCCGAAATGATGAGGTCTCTTGTCAGACCCCTGTCCAGCACCCTGGTATAATACCATCTCAATGCGCCTGGCCACATCGGCTGCACCTTGGAAGGAGATATCAGTACCCGTCTCTCTAGCCATCTGAAGCCTGATGGGCTGAGCTAGACACCCAATAAACCTCTGAACCCTCTCTAGATCAGTGGGGAATATCATAATGGCATGCCTGGCCAGCGTAATGAACCTGGTCTCGTACTGAGTGATGGACATGGAGCGCTGTTGTAGACGCTCAAACTGCCTCTGAAGATCCTCTCTCTGAGTAACTGGAAGGAACTTCCCCAAGAACAACTCGGAGAATTGACCCCAAGTCAAAGGTGCAGACCCAGCCGGTCTGGTCAAGCAGTAATCTCTCCACCAAGTCGTGGCGGTGCCAGATAGACGAAATGTAGCAAAATCAACTCCATTGGACTCCACAATGCCCATGTTCCGAAGGACCTCACAACAGCTGTCTAAATAATCCTGGGGATCCTCTGATGGTCACCAGTAAATGTAGTAGTAAATAACTTGGTGAACCAATCCAACCTCCACAGAGCGTCTGCTGACATGGCTGCTCCCTCAACCACTGGTGCCCCGATACCCGACTGAACTACTCCGGCCGTCTGAGGTGCCGGAGTCTGGAACTGAGTGGCAAACTGCTCTGGCGTATGAATAGCAGGAGTCTGGGTCCCTCCCCCGGCCTGAGATCCAGATGGTGGAGTAGGAAGAAGACCGGCCTGAGCCACACTCTCCATGAGTCCCACTAAGCGGACTAGAGCGTCCTGAAGCACTAGGGTGGCAATGAACCCTTCTGGGACCTGAGCTGGTCCCACCGGAACTGTCAGAGTAGGAATCTCACCGGCAAAGTCTACCTGTGGGTCCTCTACTGGAGATGCTACCCTAACTCTGCCTCGGCCTCTAGCACGGCCTCGGCCTCGGCCCCTCGTAGGAGCTGCAATAGGAGGATCAGGCTGCTGGTCGATCGATGAGGAAGCACGCGTCCTCGCCATCTGCGAGAGAGTAAAAATGGAGACTCAATTAGTGTTCAGATGTTAACTGGCACGACGGAGAATGAAATATGTGAAGTTATTCCTAACTTTACAGCCTCTGGGGGATAAGTACAGACGTCTCAGTACCGATCCCTCAGACTCTACCAAGTTTGTCTGTGAGCTGTGAGACCTAAGCAACCTAGGGCTCTGATACCAACTTGTCACAACCCAAAATCCCACCTTCGGGCCATGACTGCGTCTAACGTTGAACTCGCTAGACAAGCCAACGTTAGAAATAAGTAAAACTCATTAACAACAAATACGAACAAAATAACTAAGGCTTCGATGGCCCACCATTTGAAATTTAACAAAATAACCAAAATACAACATAGCACTTCCGAAATAAAACCCATAAACAAATCCCAGAACTGGTGTCACATACTCACGAACTGTCGAAGAGATTACTATAAACAAAAGGTCTGAAAATAAGTACATAGGGCTGTCTTGGAAATACAAAGTAAGAACAAACTGAAACTGGAAATTAGAAGGTGACATCAAGGCCCACGAACGTCTGCAGGTCTAACTCGATGTCTCCTGTGTGAACTGAAGAGATGCTCCAACCGTCAGTGAGCACCGGGTCCGGCTGCGTAGTCTGCACAACATAAAGAAGTGCAGGTGTAGCATCAGTACAACCGACCCCATGTGCTGAGTAAGTGTCGAACCTAACCTCGGCGAAGTAGTGACGAGGCTAGGACCAACAACAACATATGTACCTGTGCAATTTTTACATAATAATAGGAGAAATGACGACAGAAATAAGCAAGTAAGACAGATATGGGGAGACCAAAGTGGGGTAATAGCGGCAACAAAATGCTAGCACGGTAGAACAGGATAATAACTGAAGTGTAAAAGAAATAAAGGCAGGAATTCAACTTCTCAACAGGTAATGATCAGCAAAAGGCACGGTATGTCCCCTCGTGCATAACCTCACAATCACTCGGCACGGAATGTCCCCTCGTACATATATAATAACACTCGACACGGAATGTCCCCTCGTACATATATAATAACACTCGGCACAGAATGTCCCCTCGTGCATAGCCTCACAATCACTCGGCATGGAATGTCCCCTCGTGCATATGTAATATCACTCGGCATGGAATTTCCCCTCGTGCATAGCCTCACAATCACTCGGCACGGAATGTCCCGTCGTGCATATGTAATAACACAAAGCAACAACATAATGTGAAAGTCAATACTAAGAAGTCTCAAGTGCATAGAAATACATCAATACAATTAGATTGCCCCCGGCAAGGAGAAATCATCAATTACAACATCAACAAATGCTTGACAAGGGTCTCAGCTATAACCAACCTCGCGTCAGAATTACAAATTCAACAGTGTAAACCTCAACTGAAATAAATCACTCAATAACTCTCCACGTCATGAAACAACATCAAGGTATCACTTTTAATTCACCAATTNTCCTTTCTTGTCGAGTTCAACTCCGAATCGGTAATATCTAGACAAGAAGGATTTATTAACATCAATAAGTACTCAATAAACCAATACCCAAGCCTAATTATACATTTCCTACTATTCTTCCAAGAATACTAAAATTCGACCCCGGGCTCACACATTTAGATTTTCGAAAATTCATGAAGGAATCAATTACCCGGAGTCTAAGGATCGCAGTTATGTTAAATTTATACAAGGATTCATGGCCTAACATGGAAAATCACGAAATCCCTAAGAACCCTAAAGTTACCACCTAATTCCATGATTTTTAGATGATTTGGTAGTGAATTTAACTAGGAATTAGTGTTTGAAACTGGTAAAACTATGGAATTAACTTACCTCAATAACAGTGGTGGAAGGTCTTTTGAGAAGCTCTCTAAAAGCTTGAAGAGGAAGATGAAAATGGTGGAATAAGGCTAAGTCCCGTATTAAATAACACTGCCCAGTGATTCCTTCACTGCGATCGCGACAAGAGGCTTGCGATCGCGAAGGCCAACTGGCTAGACCTCTGCGATTGCGGAAGAGGTCCTACGATCGTGAAGAATAGCTGGCAAGGGCTCTGTGATCGCGGCAGGGGTCCTGCGATCGCGAAGGACAAACTCACCCGGCCCAGATATGACTCAATGCGAGCGCATGAAATGGGTTCCGGTCGCGAAGGTGTGGAATCCAGACCTCTGCGATCGCGAAGAGGAGGCTGCGATCGCGGTGAACAATCACAAGCCCAACAAAATCCTTCTTCGCGATCGCAACCCACCTTCTGCGATCGCAGAGAAGGAAACAAGATAGCAGATTTTCTGTTTTTTTCAACTTAGCTCCCGGGGGTCCGAAACACACCCGAGCCCCTCGGGATCCCGTCCAAAAGCACCGGCAAGTCTGTGTTCATGATACGGACTCGCTCAAACATTCGGAACAAGAAAAACAACAACGGAACTCAAAATCAAACCCCAAAACCAAATTAATCAAACTTAAGAACATTTGAAATTCTAGAATTCACTTCCACGCGCCGAACCGGCCTAAACTACTCGGAATGAATTCAAATTTTGCAAACAAGTTATAAATGACGCAACAGAACTACTCCAGGAATCGGAATTTCATTCGAACCTCGGGAACATAACTGCACCTTTCAAGCCAAATTTTAAATTCTTTAAAAACCTCAAAACCTCATTAACTCCAATTTTCCTCATTTGGATCCGAAACCAATCAAATCAAGCCCGTTTTACACCAAATTTCACAGATAGGACAAACAACACATAATAAACCTGTCTCGGGCTTCGAAACCGTAATACGGGCCTGGTAACATGGTTTCCACATATTTATTCATTTTCAATTTCCTTTATTATTTTCAGAAAATAATTTTTTAAAAAAATTCAATTCTCGGGCTTGGGGCCTCGGAATTCGATTCCGGGCATACGCCCAAGTCCCATATTTTCCTACGGACCCTCTGGGACCATCACATCACGGGTCCGGGTCCGTTTACCAAAAATATTGACCAAAGTCAACTTTATTCAATTATTCAATTCAAAAATCCCATTTTTATCAAATTTTCACATGGAAGCTTCCCGGCTACCTGCCAAGGCTGCGCACGCATATCGAGGTGAGATTAACAGAGGCTGGCCTCAAAATACAGATTTAGCTGGTATTACTTAGGATGACCTTTTGGGTCATCACACTTCACTTTCCAACCGTACTTCCCAGAGAAGTACTTCCAAGATCTTTCCTCCAATGGAGAAACCGACAACAACTTTTCTACCCAATCACGGATACCGGAGACATTCTCAACAGTACCCATGATTGCTGAAAGAAGAAGCAAATAGCTACATGTTAATAAAACACTTAAAGCAAAGAGAAGAAAAATAACAAATGTGAGATAGAATGTACTCACGTGCACGATTCCACTTCTCAGGGAAGGAAAGCTTTTCCTTTCCACTAAACCAGCAGTGGGCACCGCAACGTACCAAAGGTACCAACCTCTATCCTTATCTTCATCAGGGGTTACGAACACTCATTTTCTCCTAATAGCCAGAGTGAAAAACCCCTTGACGAAATAAGGTAGGAGAATAAAGAGGAATGAGGTTATTGAAGGTAAAAGGAATCGAGGATAAAGAATCTAAACATCTAAGACACGTGACAACCCGCCACACAAGAGGACCAACTTGTCCTAAGCAAATATTGAAGAAACGACAAAATTCGATGATGACTGGATCAATAGGAGGTCTAAACCCTAGAGTGAAAGGGTAGGTGTAAACAAAAGAATGCCCTATCTTGTAAGACATTATTCTTTGATTGCTATTCGGAATAACAATGGGAAAATTAGACTCCCAAGAACATTCCATGCAAACAAGGGGAATAAAACCTTCAGTAATAAGAGTGGGATACATATCAACCCTATCAAGGGATAACAATTGATCTACAAGGACCTGACTATCCCCAGTGAAGGTAAACTCAACAGGAATTATTTCATCCACTCGTGGTTCGCGTAGGGGTTCATGATGTTCTCTACCCCTGGACAAAGACTTGGAAGCCCTAGATCTTGGAGAGACTAAAGACCTAGCAGAAGGAGGAGAAACAATCTGGGAAGAAGAAGAGCCTCTCGAAGGAGTAGAGCTTAAACTCCTCAGTCTACCATCCCTTTGACTCCGAGTCGGAACAGAAGAAGGTGTCAAATATTTGACGTCTATCACTCTTTTAGACTGGTTCGAAGAAGACATGTTTACGAAGACAAGAAGAAATTCTTTACAAATAAAAGAGACAAGTTAGAAAGTGTTTCGTGGAAGTAAATAAAAGAAAAGAGGTATTTATACTTGAAGACAACCGTCAAACAAGATGAGAAAGGTCATAATTGAAGGTGTCATTTCGTCGCTAATGCAGCCGCAAAAAGCCCTAAAAGGCGCCGAGTAACTGTAGAACCAATCTGGAGGGAGCACGTGGCTGAAGCATTAAATGGAAGTGACGGGCGACACCTATGTACAGAGAAGGATATAATGTTTCGAGGTAAAGCGGCGATAAAATATTCCCGCCATAAATGCGTATCCACTTACCAAATATTAATCGATAAATAAATGGTAAGTGGGGGGACTATCTGTATTGGTAAAAAAGAGTCTCACACATATGATAATCCTTGGTGACTCAGCCAGCTACGTGGACCAAGGAAAACCTGACAGCTGGATATGATTCTACAAAGAGGTACGGAACAAAGAGTCACAGATCAATAAACCTACGGGGTAATCAGCTACGGGAAACTCAGCCTAATTGAGACAAGGAAGAGACACGGTCAGAATGAATCAGGACAAAGCTATGGGCAGATTTGGAGATCCTCAATTAATGACTCACACGTTACACAACCTTCACGCAACAGTTACGGTTACTCTTCGTAACATCCCATTAATGTAATAATTAGTCATTAATGAGCGATCATTATCTGAGATAGACGTTATATTAAGAAATTCCCTATATAAAGGAAGGGAATATAACTTGCCGAGGGCATCGGAATTACGAATACAATACACTTTACTTTTCTGAGCATCTTATTATCATCATTGACTTATTCTTCTTTACTTAATATTATTTCCTTGATTTTCAGTAATTCGTGTTCATCCTAAAAATAGCTTTGGTCAAATGATCTAATTCTTTGGTTAAACAGAAGATCTTTAACTTCTTTTCAGTTCTTAAAAAGCAGAATCAGTTCGAATGGACTGAGGAATGTCGACAGGCTCTCAAAAATCTAAAGGCTTATCTGTCAAAACCCTCGTTGTTATCAAAGCCAAAGGAGGGGAAAAAGCTGTATATCTATCTTGCCATTGCAGAAATTACCGTAAGTGCATTACTGGTAAAGGAAAAAAAAAGGAAAACAATCTCCCATTTATTATGTAAGCAAGACTTTATTAGATGCAAAAACTAGATACCCACATCTAGAAAAATTAGCCTTGGCTCTAATCGTGGCAGCCGGGAAATTAAGACCATATTTTCAATGTCATCCAATCACTGTCGTGACTTCGTATCCATAAAGAAATATTCTGCATAAACAGCAATTATTTGGAAGACTAGCTAAATGGGCTATAGAATTAATCGAGCATGACATAGTATATCAACCTAGGGCTACAATAAAGTCTCAAATTCTAGTTGATTTCGTCGCCGATTTTAATAATAGCATCATCCCTGAAGTAGAAAAAGAGTTACAACTCTTTCATGGGACTAATCCGAGCATATGGACCCTGTTCACTGGCGGCTCTTCCAATATAAAAGGAGTCGGCTTAGGCACAGTCTTAATATCACCCACAGGTGAAAAGCCACGGCAAACTATTAAATGTTATCCCATAACTAACAATGAAGTAGAGTATGAAACTGTCATTGCAGGACTTGAACTGGTACGAGAACTCTCAATTGAGCAGATTGTGATTAAAAGTGACTCCCAGCTTGTAGTAAATCAGATGCAGGGGACTTATATTGCTCGAGAGACTCGGATGCAATAGTAATCTGGAAAAGGCACGAGATCTCGTAAGGCATTTCAAAACATGGAAGGTTACACAAATACCTAGAGAGGAAAATGCAGAAGCGGATGCATTGGCTAACCTCGCAGCAGTTATAGAAGTAATAAATAAAAGTCAATGCAATTGTTGTTCACCTGTTTCATTCAACGATTGACCAGGAAAAAATGAGGTAATTTTAAGCAATTTAACCTGGGATTGGAGAAACGAAATTTTAATTTTTTTGCAGAATGGAACCGTACCTGAAGACAAAAAATCAGCTCAAGCACTTCGCCGAAAAGCTGCAAGGTACTGCCTCATTCGCAATTCTCTATACCGCAAAATGTTCGGAGGTCCCCTAGTGAAATTCCTCGAACCAAATAAAACAGAATTCGTGATAAAGGAAGTACACGAAGGACACTATGGAAATCATGCAGGGCGAGATCATTAGTCAAAACCCTTATCAGAGCAGGGTACTATTGGCCCAAGATGGAAGAAGAGGCTGAAAGCTTCGTAACTAAACACGACAAATGCCAACGATTTGCTAACAACATGCATCGACTAGCAGAGCTATTACACCTAGTGATATCTCCATGACCATTCATGAAATGGGGGATAGACATAGTAGGACCCCTCCCCCCAGCTAAAGGAAAGGTACGGATTTTACTCGTGTTAACTGACTATTTCCGAAAATGGGTGGAGGCAGAAGATTTCAAACAGGTGCGAGAAAAAGAAGTAAAAAGCTTCATATGGAGAAATATAATATGTCCATTTGGGATACCGAAGGAGATCGTATGTGATAATGGCCCGCAGTTCATAGGCTCGCAAATCACAGAATTCCTCGAAAGCTGGAAAATCAAATGAATTACTTCATCGCCATATCACCCTGTGGATAATGGGCATGCTGAATCAACAAATAAAGTAATCATCAATAACCTAAAGAAACGATTGGAAAAGGCCAAGGGAAATTGGCCTGATGAATTACCGGCAGTGCTATGGGCTTATAGAATGACTTCAAAAACGGCCACAGGAGAAACTCCATTCGCTCTTGTTTATGGGTTAGAAGCTTTAATATCGGTGGAGATTGGCGAACCAAGCATAAGGTTTACAACAGCCACGGAGGATGCTAATAACAACGAGTTAAGGACCAATCTAGATTTGCTCGAGCAAAGAAGAGAAGCTGCGTTAATACGTATGGCAACTCAAAAACAAATAATACAATGTTATTATAACTAGAAAGCTCACCTCAGATATTTCAAAATTGGGGACTTCGTTCTTTAAAAAGTCTTCCAATCAACAAAAGAAGCTGGTGCAGGAAAGCTAAATCCAAATTGCGAAGGACCCTACAAAGTCCGAGGCATCGCTGGGAAAGGCGCTTATGAGCTGGAGGCTATGGACGGCAGGATCTTACTAACCAGTTGGAATGGCATCCATTTGAAGAAATATTATTTCTAAAGAAAGGGAATACTCCCGGTCAGGTATCACCACGTTCAATTTTACTTTTGTACAGTTAAAATTTTACTAACTGTTTTAGAGGATAGGCAAAAAGCTAACCCATCACCAGATGATGATATTAGACCTGCAAAGACGCGAGGAAGTAACTGAATTCCCGGTCTAGGGTTACACTTTCTGATGGATGTTTTAAAGGGTTAAGCAGTCATCATCTAAAAACTATATACATTCGAGTCCCGTATGTTTTTCCTTTTCAGGAAAAAGGACCACAAGGAAGGAATAGTCAAGTGCTCAAAATTTCATTCTTCAATGCTCAAACACTTGGGGGACTATACAATATGGAAGGCAAAGACGAAGAAAAGAAGACTATCAAAAAGTCAAAGCTTGAGCCTAAAGATCCATCATCCCAACGAGTCAAGTGATACGAGAAAAATCAAAAGAGCCAAAGACTCAAAGCTCAAAGCCTGATTCAAAAAACCTTCGAACAAGTTCATGGATGTAAACAAACGTTCAGGTTAAAAGGAAAAATATTAGTTACGAGGGAGAAATGCACATCTTTGTACTTGTACAGAAAACTGTTGTAACTAAAACAGTTATGGATAAAAGATCATCATCTTTGTACTTATACAGAAAATTGTTGTAACCGAAAACGGTTATGAAATCTTTGTACTAATGCAAAAACTGTTGTCAATAAAAACAATTACGGATGGAAATATCATTATTCTTGTATCTATTCAAAAAACTGTTATAAACAAAAAACAGTTACGAATGAAAAAACATTACCCTTGTATTTATTAAAATATGTTGTCAATGAAAATAGTTACGGGTAAAAACCTATATAAAAACTGTTACAAACAAAAAATAGTTATTCCTTGTATTAACTCGAAAAAACTGTTTCACAAGAAAAATAGTTACGAATACAAGATTACATCAAACCTGTTAAAAGAAAACAGTTGCAACATGAGTTTTAGACGATACTCAAGCACATGTGAAATGCTGCGAAAGTTCAAACACAAAAACTTTCTCCAGAAATATTGTTGAACATGTGAAAAATTCCTATCTCTCTATTGCACTTTTACACTATTATGAAGTTGAGACGTCTTCTTCATTAAGTGTCGATAAAAAAAGGACCCTCTTTCACAAAACCGTACTTACTACAAAAAGGTAGGAATAATCAAAGCATTTGATATGCAAAACTCAGAGGTAAAACTTAAACCTAAAAAATGAAGCATGTAAAAGACTTAAGGAGTGAAACAGAAAGTCAAATCAAAAGTCATACTTGCATTAATATATTAACGGCTAAGTAAACTAAGTATTAACTTATACTTAGCCTTATTAAGTTTTTATACATTGAGGTGCCCCTAAGTTGTCATTTGGGGACATAAAAGGATCCAAACTTACCCCCGATGGGACTGGGGTAACCACCAATTGAAACAAGAAAAAATAAAGGGAACCAACATCTTAAACTTCTTCAGATGGGGGATCAACTTCACTGGCAGGAGGAGCAACTTGGGGTGAAGAGACTTGAGAAACAGAAGCCTCACCTTCAGGTGAAGAGAGATTTTGACCTTCTTGAGACTTCTCAATGGTTTCCTTGATTTTTGCAATTTCAGCATTGAGGTCAAAACCCTCTCGGCTCATTTTAATCAATGTGTCGAGACAAGAGTTCATATACTCCCAACTGACATCAATAGCTGCCTTGTCTTCAAGAACCTCGTAATCTTTCTCCCACAGCACAATCTCAACTCTTAATTAATCCCTCTCAGCTACCGCAACATCATTAGAGCCCCTTAAAAGAGCGAGAGACCTTTCCAGAAGTTGAAATGTTTCCAAAGAGTTGCAGAGATCCTCCTGGGTCTGGGTAAGTTATTGCACAAGTTCGCCCGAATACTCCTCCATTTGGCCTAGTAGGGCCTTCAAGCTCCTAATCTCTTCAGAGGCACGAGACAGCTGCTCTGCAAATGAGGACTCTTGGACGTTCTTATCCTTGCCTGTCTGATTAGAAGATGCCTTCTCCACGGCCAACTCTGCTGTCATGACCCTCACTTGCTGCTCCAAGGTACATTTTTCTTCTTCTACAACCTCCATGTCGAGCCTTAAGCTTTCATACTGCTCTTTCCAGTTAACTGCTTCAGCATGCCACTCATTTACTTCCTGCTCCGTATGAGAAACCCTCTTCATAAGCTTCGTGCCTATAAGATTGATCTACATAAGAAAATCAATAAGATACGGGAAGTACGTTTACAAGAATGAATGAAAGAAAATGCATTCTACCTTTAAAGAAGTATGCACGATCTCATCAGCCCATGTAAGGGAATTGTGGCTATCCATTTTAGCTCTCTCTGTCGGACCTATCAACGGTTTCACCCACATATCAGGCTGGCCAGACTTTTTAAAGAGGCTAACCTCTTCCAGTACTTCTATCATCTCCCGCCTCATCTCCCTGCTGGAAGACCCTACTTCTGTAACATAAGGCACGGAAGCAGGAACAGATGCGGGAGCCAGGGGCCAGGAAGTCTTAGGGGTTGAAAAAACCACAGGAGCAGGAATAGCTGCGGGAGCAGGGGAAATAGCTGGAACAGTCGAGGGAAGTTCTCTAAGAGAAGGAGAGAAAATAGCCAGGGGAGCTTCATCAGCGACATGACCAAAACCCTCACGGAATAAAAGATCAATAGATTCACGCACGGGATAGGGAGTAGTATCCTCAGGGGTAGAAAATCCAACTTCAGGCACGAAAGGCTCAATGACAGGTGTAGACTCGTTGTCTGATACCACCTTCCTTCTGACGTGACCTATGGATTAAAGAGCCCTCCTCTTCCTCCTCATCTTCCGAGGTCCTTGATCCACCTGCTTTTCTCTTTGAAGAAGATGAGCCTGAGATGATCTCCTGAGCCTGAGCCAGAGACAACTTGGGAACACATGCAGAAACTCCACGAGCGGGAAACCTTGTCAAAAGAAAATGATTAAATGATGCTCAAAGGAAGGAAGAAGTACAAACAAAAACTTCACTTAGCGTGAGTCTTAACTCTCCAACCAAACCTCCCGGAGAGGTATTTCAATGAACGTTCTCCAACAGAGCGGTTAACAAAATCTTTTCTACCCAATCTCGAAAACCAGAGATATTCTCGACGGTTCCCATGATTGCTGCATAAAGAAGAAACAACTACGGTATTAATAAAATATCTAAAGAAAAAATCAAGGAATGTGAGGAAAAATGTACTCACGTGCAAGGTTCCACTTCTCGGGGAAGGGAATATTCTCTTCACCTACTAAACCAGCAGTAGGAACAACAATATACCGAAGAAACCAACCTCGATCCTTATCATCGTCATGAGTCACTAACACCCTTTTACACCTAGCAACGCGGAACATCATTGGAGAATAGAGGTGAATAAGATGATGAAAGGTAAAGGGTACCGAAGCTAAGGTAGTCAAATATCTAAGGCATGCAATGACTCGCCATACAAGAGGACCGACTTGTCCCAAGCAAATTTTGAAAAATTGACAGAACTCGATGATAACTCGGTCGATGGGAGGCTTGAACCCTAATGTAAAGGGATAAGTGTAAACAAAAGAATACCTCATCTTGTAAGACGTTATTCCTTGATTTACTATTTGGAACTATGACAGGAAAATCAGACCTCCAATAACAGTCCCTGCGTACAAGAGAAATTAAACCTTCAGTAATCTGGGTAGGGTACTTGTCAGCACTATCAAGAGACGACAATGAAGAAAGCTGGTCTTTAAGGGCCTTAATATCCCTAGAAAAGATGAATTCCGCAGGTACTATTTCATCGACCCTCGGTTCGCGCAAAGGTTCGTGATGTTCTCTACCCTTGGACGAAGATCTAGAAGCCCTAGCCCTCAGAGAAGTTAAATACTTAGAAGGAGGGAAAGTAATTTGATAAGAGGAAGAACCCCTTGAAGGAGTAGAACCTAAATTCCTCAACCTGTCGCATCTCCTACTCTGTGTCGGAATAGAAGAGGGAGTCAAATCATCTACATTTATGACTCTCTTAGATTGGTTTGAGGAAGACATATTTAAAAGACAAGAAAAAGTTCTTAACAATTAAAGTTTGAAAGTTAGAAGTTTTTCGTGAAAGTAAAGAAAGGAAAAGGGGTATTTATACTCGAAGACAACCGTCAAAAATGGGAAACAACAATGATGTGAAAGCCATAATGGAAGATGTCACTTCGTGACTGATGTAGCCGCAAAAAGCCCTAAAAGGAACTGAACAATTGGAGAACCAATCCAGAAATGCCACATGGAATAAACATTAAATGGAAGTGACAAGCGACGCCTACGTTCTGAGAAAGATGCAGTATTTCAAGTGAAGTGACGGCAAAATATTCCCGCCATAAATGAGTATCCACTTACCAAATATTAATCGATAAATAAATGGTAAGTGGGAGGACTATCTGCATTAGTAAAAAAGAGCTTCACACGTGTAATAATTCTTGGTAACTCAGCAGTCTATGTGGAGCAATGAAAAAGAGACAGCTGGACAGTACTCTACGAAGAGGTACGAGGCACGGTAAATCATACCCACGGGGTACTTAGCTACGAGAGTCTCAACCTGATTAAGAAGATGAAGAGACATAGTTAGAATGAATCGGGGCAGAACAAATGGCAGATTCATAGATCATCAATTAATGATCCACACGTTACACAACCTTCACGAAACAGTTACGGTTACTCATTGTAACGTTACATTAATACCATAATTAGTCATTAATGTAAAATCATTGAAAAGGTAGAAGTTATATTAAGAAATTCCCTATATAAGGGAATGAAATATAACTTGTAAAGGACATTCGAACTACTATCTATACACAATTTACTTTTCGTGCATCCTATTATTCCATTTACTTGCAATTATCAGTCTTACCTTGGTTATCAGAAACCCACGTTCTTCTTAAAAATATCGTTGGTCAAAGGATCTAATTCTTTGGTTAAACAATATTGTGATACTTCAAGGATCGGGCTTGGGTGTGTATTGATGCAACACGACAATGTGATATCTTATGCTTCTAGGCAACTTAAGAATCATAAAAAGAACTATCCAACACCTGACTTAGAACTTGCAGTGGTGGTATTTGCGTTGAAGACTTGGCGTCATTATCTGTATGGGATCCTTGTGGATATATTCACGGACCATAAGAGCCTTCAATACATTTTCAAACAGAAGGATTTGAATCTGAGGCAGAGAAGATGGCTTGAGTTTCTCAAAGATTACGACATCGATATCCCATGGCAGATGCTCTTAGCCGAAATTCTATGGTCAGTTTAGCTCACTTGAAGGCATATCAAATGCTATTGTCCAAGGAGGTTCATCGAGTTGCTAGTTTGGGAGTTGGTCTTGCGGGCTCTAGTGAAGGAGGGGTAATTGTTTAAAATAGGGCTGAATCATCGCTTGTTGTGGAAGTCTAGGAGAAGCAGTACAACGATCCATTGTTGGTACAATTGAAGGACAAGATTCATAAACATAAGACTATCGATTTTATCTTGGTAGGTATGATGGTACACTAAGGTACCAAGGGCAGCTATGTGTTCCAAATATAGATGGTCTCCGAGAAAGAATCATGACTGATGTTCACACTTCTAGGTATTCTGTGCACCCAGAGTCTACAAAGATGTATCACGATCTTAAGGAAGCATACTGGTGGAATGACATGAAGAGGAACGTAGCGGACTTTGTGGCAAAATTTCCAAATTTTCAGCAAGTGAAGGTCGAGCATCAACGGCATGGTGGGTTGGCACAGAACATAGAAATTCTAATGTGGAAGTGGGAAATGATTAATATGGACATTCTGGTGGGAATACCGCGCACTCCGCACAAGTTTGACTCAATTTGGGTGATTGTGGATCGACTCATGAAATCAAAACACTTCTTGCCTGTTAAATCTACTGACACAGCGAAACAATATGCTCAGTTATATATCAAGGAAATAGTCAGGTTGCATGGCCCTCCAGTTTCTATTATTTCTGATTGAGGGGCACGATTCATGACTATGTTTTAGAAGAAATCTCAGCAAGGTTTGGGTACTCAAGTGAATCTTAGTACATCTTTCCACCACAAACTAATGGGCAGGCAGAGCTGACTATTCAGACGCTTGAGGATATGTTGCGTGCGCGTTTTCTTGTTTTCAAGGGTAGCTGGGATGACCATTTGACCCTAATAGAATTTGCCTACAACAACAGTTATCATGCTAGTATTCAGATGGCCCCATTCGAGACATTATATGGTAGGAGATTTAGATCCCCTATTGGGTGGTTCAAGATTGGGGAAGCTGAATTGATAGAACCAGACCTCGTGCATCAAGCTATGGAGGAGGTCAAGGTCATTAATGAGCGGTTGAAAACTGCTCGGAGTCATCAAAAGTCCTATTCGTATGTTCGTCGTAGAGATTTAGAGTTCAAAGAATATGATTGGGTATTCTTAAAGGTTTCCCCATGAAAGGTATGACGTGGTTCGGAAAGAAAGGGAAATTGAGCCTGAGGTATGTCGGACCGTACAAAATCATTCGGAGGATCGGCCAGGTGGCGTACAAGCTTGAGCTACCACTTGAGATATCACTAGTGCACCCGATATTCTATGTGTCTATGTTAAATAATGTAGTTGGAGATCCATTGCATATTGTGCCAATTGAGACGATTGATGTTACGCCCCGCAATATTACGTCCCGCAGTACTACATTACAATGATGTTACGCTTCGCAATATTAAGTTACGACGATGTTGTACCCTGTAGTATTGTACGTTGAATTTGTCGTAAGTCAATTGACATCAGTCCGAAGAAAAGATTATTTGGAGGTTATAAGAATTATGCTATTTCAAACAAGTGATGAGTAAATTCGTGAAGGTGAGAAGGGAAGCAAGTCAAAGAATCTGAATTTTCGTCTAATTTTGGCATGTTGGGATAAAATTCGGGCCGAACGTTAATACCCGATATTTATGGACTAGTACCACACAAGGTACCACATGGACATGATAGTAAGGTGTATAAAATATATTGAAAGTGAGTAGTATTTTAAGATAATTCTTAATTATGTGGATGATTGATTAATGGTGGGGATAATTATAATCAATTGGATAAGGACCATGTTGTCGCTGCCACTTGGCATTAAGATAAGCTAAAGTGTCACTCATATGAATGATGAGTCATAAGGCATAATATGTCTTGATTACACGTATGGAATTCTTGGTTAAATAAATGACTATGGAAAGCTACAAACAAGTTCTACTATTACTCCATTAAAGCTCTATTAAAAGTCACTTTCTTAGTCAATGTCATATTCTTTGAAATATATGGAATGTCTCCAGTACTGGCCTTCTGGTTATTGAATAGAGTTTATAAAAGCTTTGATCTATTTTACAAGGAATAGCACAAAGATTGTACTTATATCTATTGCTTGGTCTCTTAAATATACTTGGAGGAATTAATGGCGTTCTTGCCACTTTAATTATGGAACCAGCAACATTGGGAGAATTAGCTACCTCCCTACGTAAGTGACATTGACAATGTGTGCAAAGACGAACATGAGAGGATTTAAACCCTATGCGTTGTGTAAAAGAAAGCACGTTACACTTCAGCAGTAATGTCCAAGATGCAAGTTATACAATTCTAAGAAAGCACGGTACAATCTTTCTCAAGAATATCATGCTATTTCTTTCCTACACCGATCCGTCGTTACGTGTTGTCGCCATTGACGTGTGTTAGAGGGATTGTTAAGAGAATCGACTGAGGTATGTTAAGGTCATCCCTTCTTTCTTTTTGGCATGATCCAAATTATACGGAAGAAACGAGAAAACTCACGGTTTTCATAAATTACTTTATTCATAGAAATACTAGGGGTGTCTATATTCTTGATTCCCCGTAAATTACTATTCCAAAAACCAGCTGAAAATGCAGCTGGTGCACCTGATCTAGTGTGACCGCAAGTGCGGTTGCCCAGCCGCAGGTGCGGGACCGCTCCTGTGGTCCTAGCCTCGCAGGTGCGGACCCAGTTCCGCAGGAGCGAAGCCGCAGGTGCGGTCTCCAGCTCTGCAGTTGCGGGCCCAGTCCTTCCCGTCCAACTTCGAAGGTGCGAGCCTCAGCTCGCAGGCGCGAGACCGCAGGCGCGGTCCTCGAGCCGCAGGTGCGGAACCCTGTAAACCAGGCAGTGCATTTTCACTTAAACACAGGATTTCCTTCATTCTTTTCATTTTACACCTCCATTGAAGACTTGAGAGCTTGGGAAGACCTCTCCACAACCTAGCTACTGTTAAGGTAAGTAAATTCTACCCTAGAGTTAGATTACTACATGAATTATTAATGGGATTAACATCTAATTAGTGGAAATCAAAGGAGTTAGAGTGAAAACCTAGGGTTGATGAACTTTAGGGAATTTCACCACTTTTCTACCATGAAATCATACAAAAATTATATATTAATGATCCTTAGGCTAGGGGTGAGTGTTATCTTCGAAAATTTCCGGAATCCGAGCATGTGGGCCCGGGGGTGTATTTTGGGATTTCTTCAAGAATGGTGAACTTACTAAATAAGTAGGAGAATTTCCATACTTTGTGCATGCATTGACATATTTATATATCATTTGACTAGTTTCGAGTCCTCGGGTGTAAAGTTTAAAGTTTCGGGCGCGTTCTTGACCGGGAAGTAGATTCTACGCAGGTGAGTCTCCTTTACAACCTTGTAAGAGGGAATTGTCCCCATAGGTAAATGTAAATGATTGAATTTTCCTTATTTGCGGGGGCTACGTACGCGCAAAGTGACGAGAGTCTGTGCGTAGCTACTACTCTGTTGCGTCGGGTAGAATTTAGGATTTCACAAGCATGCCTTTATGTGTTTTACCTGTATTTGTACATGTGTTCCTAGTTGCTTATTATCCTTGAAATTTACATGAGAATTTAGGAAGCTATGAGTAAGTTTAAGTTCTTAAATCTCTGAATTCAAGAATAATCCATGATAAATTTCTGAATTTTCCTGATATACTCTGTGTATGTCTACGAGCACCCGTGTCGTATGTATGATTCGCGAGCAGGGTAGCCCTATACTTATGTCAACCGCGTCGCATGATTGATTCGCGAGTGGGGTAATGGATGCATCTATGGTTCGTGTCGCTCGACCCTCGGCAGTGCACATTTATTTTCGCGTCGCTTCGGCCTTACGCTTCGGCATATTATGTGCTATGTATTTGACTGAGAGTCTTGTTATTATTCTATAAATTACCCCACGTGTAAGGGGAACTTGAGAATTTCTTGGTAATTCCTATTTGACTCATGAGAATAAATTGCAGTTTTATATAATTGATACTTCATGCCTTAGTGATTTTCATGACTACTCTTCTTGTCTAGATTTATGTAATCATGTTATTGGTTATTGACTCTAGTAAGTATCATGTCTACCTCTCGGCACTACTTCTTCTGAGTTTAGACGGGATACTCACTGGGTACATATTTGTTTATATGTACGCATGCTACACTTCTGTACTTAATTGTACAGGTTCTGAGGCTGTTGCACCTGGTCACCATTCAGGTGTCCGTCGCTGAAAGTACTACCGGGATTAGACTACACGGTTTTTTTGGCTTTTCTTCTGCCTCGGCAATGGCTGCAATGTCCTACAGTGCCGAACCAAATTCTTCATCTTCACAAACCATTCCGACTACTAGCCCAATGTGAGCTGGTAGGGGATTGTTCATCACATTAGGATCTTCTTCATCCCTAAGCATTATTGCTTGGACCTCGATGAGGTCTTCCACGGCTCTTTTGAGAGTCCAACAATCTTCAGTGTCATGCCCCACTGCTTCAGAGTGGTATTCACATCTAGCATCATCCCGGTGCGAGGGGGACTCGGGGTTCGGCTCATTTTGGGCCACTGGCTGCAGCAGACATGTCCTGACCAGCTTTTGGAACAAGCTAGAGTACGATTCACCAATAGGGGTGAACTGATTCTTTTGGAAAGGCTCTCTTGGGCGAGGATTGTATTGGGGAACATTTGGTTGGGGATTATATGGAGCTTGGTAAGGATGGGTATTTCCGGGAGGTGGAGCTCGGTTTCGAGTATAATGTTGTGGTCGCGTATAAGATTGTGCGTTCATCACCGCATAGGGAGGCGGTGCCACGCCACATGCAGCATCATCTTGATAGGGATAATAGTGTCGTGGGACTTTAGGAAGCATATATGATTTGTTGAATGCCCTGCGGTCCCCCTTCGAGCTCGAAGCCTTCATGGCTCCCTCTTCTATCTCATTTTTGCTTATCAAACCCCCCGAACCGTTCTAAACAGCCTGTGATGCAGCCTTAAAAGCAACTTGACTCAAAATTTGTCCTGTTTCTAAACCACTTTCGACCATCTCCCCAATTTTGATAGCTTCAGCGAACGGTCTACCCATAGGAGACATCATGTTCTGGAAGTAGTCTACCTCTTGGGCCCGTAGGAAGACCGTAACCATTTCTGTTTCGTCCATGGGTGGCTTTACCCTGGCATCTTGCTCACGCCATTTGACAGCATATTCGCGGAAGTTTTCCGCGATTTTCTTTTTCAAATTGGACAAAGAGTTCCTGTCAGGAGCGATGTCCACATTATACTGGAACTGGCGGACAAAGTCTCGGGCCAAATCGTCCCACACATGCCAATGAGTAATTTCTTGATCCATATACCATTCAGAAGCGATCCTAGTGAGGCTTTCTCCTAAATAGGCCATCAGCAACTCATCTTTTTCACTCGCACCCCTCAGCTGGTTACAATATCGCTTCAAGTGAGTGATTGGGTCTCTGTGTCCGTCATATTTTCCAAACTTTGGCATCTTGAGACCAACCGGTAGGTGAACCTGTGGGAACATGCATAAATCGGAGTAGGAGAGACTCTTCTGACCACTCAAACCCTGTATGTTCTTTAAGCTTTGCTCTAGGCTTCTAATTTTCCGATCCATTTCTTCCTGCTCGGGGTTCCTCATTGTTCTTTGCTGACCCATGGGAGACTCATTTTGCGGGTATTGAGGGTAAGAGTTTGGCTTGGGCACTGTTGGATGTGCTGTAGTGGAGATTGGTGGCACAACGAACATTGCTGGCGGTGCCCTTGAATCCGGCGCCTGGAGGTGATCCACAGAAGGCATTCCGGGGCCATGAGACGGCATTAGGGGGTGCCCACATGGGATGAGTGGGTTAGGCACAAGGGTTTTGGAAAGCCCATCGGAACCGGGAATCAACTCAGGGAAACCAGGGATTACACTTGACGATTCCCTTCCGTTAGACCAGGCGTCCCACATTTCCAACATGCGGCGTCGCAACATTCTGTTTTCTTCAGCAGTTGCTGATTCCGGCTGTGGAATAGCCGATGATGGGCTATCCTCAGAACCGATGATTGGCAGATTACCGACGGAGTCCATCTCTACCTTTGGACCTTGTGAAGGATGGGAAACCGGATTAGCAACAAAACCAACCACCAAAACCTGGCTAATTTGCACACCAAACAACCTTCTTAGTTTTGAGACATTTAACATATAGAAAATCGCATATTGGGATGCAATACACCTAATAGTTAAACGCTTCTACAATGTGTTTGAACGGTTGCATGTTTCATCCCGGCATTTAGATGTCCCTTTTCAATTTTATCTCTCATTCTTCTTCTTTTTTTCTTTATATCTCGGTCTCTTTTTTTTTCTCTTTTGTTATTTTCGCTCTTTATTTTTCTTATTTTTTGTCACTCTTCTCTTTATTTTTCTTTTCTCAACATTTTTTTTTTCACTTTCTTTTTCTCTCACCTTTTTGTTTTTTTGATTTTATGGCTATGATCGAATCCAATGGGGATTGCCTACGTATCATGACACCGCATGAATCAGATCTTGCGTAGTTCGGAAAAATTGATAATAGAGTAAATAAACTATCTATTTTAACTTTATAAAACTCAGACACACATTTTTTTTGAATTTTCCGAAGGAAAGGTTTTAAAAGGAGAAAGGAGATATTTTTGCCTCTTTTTTTTTTTTTTTTGAATTTTGATTGATTTTTTTGAATGAAAGACTTCTAGAATTCTTTTCTTTTTGTTTTGAACTTTGGGAATTTCAAAAGTAAGAACAAAATATTTTTTGTTTAAGAAGAAGAAAAAAATAATATATATTTTTGGATTTTGAATGTTGCCTCGAAATTTCAAAAGAGGGACATTAAAGAAAGATTATCTAAAGGAGAAAAAGAATAACTTTTTTTTTGGACTTTCGTTTCTAATATTTTTTTTACTTTTTGGAAGAAAGACTGTCAAATAATAAAGAGAATATCTTTTTGAATTATTTTTTTTGTGTTTTTTTTTAGAAAAAAGACTTCTAAAAGGTAAAGAAAAATGTTTGTTTTTGTTTTTGTTTTCCGTATTTTGAATGGATTTGCTTCCTTTTTATTTTTTGAAGACTTCTACAAAGAAAAAAAATTCAATTATTCCAACTTTTCTTTTTTCGAAAGCAAATTTTTTGAAGAAAAGTGAAAATATCTTTGGACTTCAACTTCTCAATTTTTAATGACATTTGCGAAAGAAGGTTTTTTAAGAAGAAAATGAATTTTTTTTTGTATTGTTTTATGATCTTTTTTTTTCTTCTTTTGGGAAAAATACTTATGAAAAAGGAAAAAATATTTTTTGGATTTGATTGATTATTTTACTCTCTCTTTTTTGTTTTTGAATGGAAGACTTCAAAGAAGGAAAATATTTTTTGAATATTTTTTAAAATTTATTCTTTTTAAAAAAAAACAGAAAATACCGACTTCTCATAAAATTCTGGCATTCATGATTAGGCGTGTATGATGCTGACAAAGCAAAAACAAAGTACCCATTGCACTAATAAAATATTCCATGTGCTATGAAAATGATCTGAGATTCAAACTAATACGAACTGACAGTCTAGTTGTAAACAAGAACACCAGAACACAATCCCTCAAATAATTTTATCAGATAACAAGTCTAGGGGCACCATACATCTGCTTAGCATCATACTATGCATAAACAGGCTGGGGTGAGACACTCTTCACGTGACCAGAAGCAGCTGGTACAGTTGCACAACCAACTAATTGAGCCACGAATTGATCATAACCAGACTGAGTCAGGGCTGCGGCAGGAACTGCAGCTGGTTGAGCATAAGCTTGCGGTCCTTGTTCCCTATTTCAACTCCTCTAACTCTATCATATCTTTTGAGGAAGTCTTTGCACTAGTTGTTGCTTACCGGAGCCACCTTGAGCGGGTTTAGTTTTTTGTCCTCACCAACTGACTTATAGCCTGTTTGGCCAAGCTGGAGAAATCAGCTTATTTTGAGAAATACTAGTTTGTGATTATTTGTGTTTGGCCAAGCTTTTCAGAAAGTGCTTTTAAGTATCAAATTATGAATAAGGACATGAATAGATTTACTTAATAGTTACTATTACAAGTAAATAAATAATCTCAAAATTTTGTTATTACATGCAATAATTAAATCTTTTCATTTTATTTTAGTAACTATGAAAATAAAATTTAAAAGTACTTAATTCTTTTAATATAAATTAAATATATTGAAAATCATTCAACAAAATATAAAAATATTCACCCCTAAAGTCACTATATATTAGAAAGCTATCCTAAAAATAATAAGAAATATTTATACATTAATATCCTAAGTACTGGGTTTAACGGTTATTTTGGTATATAGTATATTTTGTTAAGGGTATTCTTGGTAAGAAGAAAAGTCAAAACTGCTTTTGCTTCTGCTTTTGGGAAGAAACTACTTTTTTCTGCTTCTCAGAAACTGCTTCTGCTTCTTCCCAAAAGCACTTTTTAAACCAAAAAAAGCTTGGCCAAACATCTCAAGTTAAAAAAAAAAAAATACTTTTGAGAAGAAAAACACTTTTGACCTCTTGAAAGTTTGGCCAAACAGGCTATTAAATTCTTAATAGTTGCTGAGACAGCAATAACACTGATGAGGCACACTGAAGGTGTGGCGACAAGAATCAATCGAACCATGACTCCAGCGAAGTACATGCTGGTGAGACCGTACTCACGAACCATATCAAAAGTATTCTTTGAACACGTTAGTCTTAAATATCTTATGTTATTTCCACGACTACCAGACAAAATAAAAGTTAAAAGTTAAACACTTTCCAGATATATATAAAGTTTAATTGCTATGTATTGACATCGCAAGAAATTTTTAATCAAAGTCACTCCTGATAGTAACTTGGTTTGACTATTATACTATCACAGGTCAAATTATATTAGTATAGTAGTATAAAACAAACTTTTACATTATTAGTGTATAAAACTTAAGCACATTTATAAATCTCATTTTTTCTACACATAGAATTATAAAAAAAATCATACTACCATGTATATAACTTAAACTCATAAATAATCTCATTCTTTTAAAGCAAACTAAAAAACAAAGAAAAGATTATCACATAAACCGAAATTAATGGAGTAATATAAGTTTCTTTTTCTGAGGAGAGAGACAGAGGGAGATGAACCTGAGCAAGGCACAACCAGTGGGCTGCCATTTATATTTAAGGTATTCAAAGATGACTTCTACCAAATTTGATGCAATCAAATTCCTTCCTTATGAATGGACATTCTGTTGAATTATGCAATGGATATGAATTATCAATTATCCAACTTCCTTCAAATAAATCACAACTCTATATATCTGAAGAGCCAAACACTGCTAAACCTACAACAACAACATCAGCAACAAGAAGAAAACAAAAACTTTTTGATTTTTCCCTTTTTTTGAATGAAGAAATATTTTTGGGTTCTAAAACTTTATTTTTTATTTCTTTTATTTGTTTGGAATTTCCTAAGAAAATACTCCGAAAGAAGGAATTAAAGAAAAATATCTTTTTATTGGATTTTCTTTTTATTGGGGGCCGGAACCGATGAGGTTTGCCTACGTATCTCACATCCGGTGAGAATCAGACCCGCGTAGTTCGTTCAGTTTTGACGGAACTGGGGAAACATGACTCTTGAGAACATTCATTTATTTTCTTTCTTATTTATAAACAGAGTTTCATATGCAAGCCGAAACAAAATAATGCACATATAGCAGGTAAGATGCATCAGGATGGTCCTTTATTTCAGGTTCATCTGTCCTAGACGGACCCAACCCCTGTGTTGAGTCCCCTAAGTCAAATGCACGTGATGCAAACAACCCATTTACTAGGGATCCATCATGAGGTTATGTCATTCTAAGTTTGAATCCTGGGGTTTTGTTCTAGACTAGGCTTACCCGAGCGGACAGCTCGAGCAGAGGTCGGGGCAGCGTACCGGGAATACAGAAGCTTCACCGGCTTTGCAACTTGTCTATACCTCGTTCTAAAATTTGGATGACTCTAACAGAAAAGAAGTCACACGAGGTGCACACTTCCCAGATGATTTAGAAGACTCAGAGAGAAAATGGTTTCGGCACAGTTCATATGCAGTTCAAATAATATCAAAGCGGTAAAACGATAATTAGCACATTAGGTTTAAACACGTAAAATCAGATAACGAAAGCCAAAATATAACAGTTATATAAGCTCGAATTCTTGAACCCTGAACCAACGATTCTGGTTGACTCCCCAGCAGAGTCGCTAGAGCTGTCACACCTCATTTTTCACTACCCTCGGATTAATGAAGGGAGTTTTTCCACTTTAAGTGACATTATTCGGTTTTGGGATTTATTATTATTTCAGAGTCGCCACCCGGATTTTTGACGATGTTCCGGGACACCGTTTTGTTTTGAAAAATCCCAAACCGAGGAAATTTGAGCCTGTTTTGATTTGTCTGCGACCAGAAATTCGAGTAAGTAACTCTGTTAACCGGGGAGAAGGTGTTAGGCATTTCCGAGTTCCGTAGTTCTAGCACGGTCGCTTAACTATTAACATTTGGCCTAAATTATTTGATTTTTACATATTTTAGCCTATTGTGCATTTAACTTCTTTAATTTTTAACCGCTTTTGAGATTTATGTATTTATCTTGAAACAATTCACGATGGCGTGCACTTGTCGTTTTTGTACACGTTGCAAACCGCGTCACATGAAATGCACCCGCGAATTTCAACATGTTTATTTTAATCATTGTTTGAAGTTGTTGTCGGGTCACATGAAATGTACACCCAAATGAGACTTACGTATCGTGACCATGCCACGGGAACCGTACCCATAACCACGATGAGTTATTATTTGCGCCTAAAGAAAAATTAACATTGACCCTGAGTTAATTACTTTACTAAGGTTTGGTGAAGCTCTGAATTAGAGTGAATTGTGGATTAATAAGTTTCCACTTATTAAAATATTTTATACAGCAGAGAAAGAAAAATTATTTTAAGCTTTTCTCATGAACTAGTTTTCTCCTTTCCAGCTTGTCACCCTTTACATGGAAATGAGAGATCATCAAAAAAATACCAAGTAAAACCACTAATCACATAATGTGTACTAAATTCTAAGCACTGAATTCAACAAAATAAGAATATACAACTAATTCGGAATTGAAGCATACTTAAATCGGCTACGTTCTAACCAACAAACCGGTGATAATAAGCAATCCTTCTCATAAGAAAATTTTCATATCCAACTCAAACGTTTCAACATCTTTTATTGAAAAGAATAAAGAATAACATATTCCAATTACTAATTGTAAAAGAAGCGTAGAAGCGAGCTTCACCTAAGATATTTCAGTTCTCCTAACAAATTTGACATACAGGTAAACCTCCACTCTCTAATTGACTTTTTTTTTAATAAGAATCAAAACAATTCATCCACACAACCAATTCAACAAAAGCACAAACTCACTTCAAATCTTCATGTGTACATTCAAAAAAGGATTGTGAATGAAAATAACATACCTAATAGCATGAAAACAACTGAAGATGAACAAATAGAGGCCTGAAATGAGGAATGAAACTCAGCTAAACAAGAAGTCAACGAATACAACTGCAGCACAGTAAAGTCGGACTCGACTTCCGTCCGGAAACAGCTCGAGCCGGCAACTTATTTAGAGTTTTCTTCACCCGCATCCGCTTGTAGCAGTGAGTAAAGGAACGAGGATGAACGATTTACCGGAAAAACAAGAACAAAAACGCCCAGATCTTGTTAAATTTGAAACACCATTAATGAACAAGATGGGAGCTGCGATTTTGCTGGCTTCCAGCGAATTTCGTCGCAACGAAAGAAGGGTAAGGGGGATGTGAACGAGGGCGATAGCAGCAATTGCTGACGGCTACTGCCTCGCCGGATTCCAGCGTTAGACGAAGAGAGGGGTCTAATTTTTGTCCATGTTTTCTTTGGTGGTGTGTCGCCTAGAGAAAGATTTGGCGGCTGCTTCATCCTTGAATAGGAGGACGTATGAAGGATGAAATTTGTTTTGGGTTTGGGTTCTTAAGTCAAGGGTGAGGAAGGGATGGAGAAAAAGACAGGGGAGGGGAAATGGCGCTACTGTTCAGGTGGGTGATAGATTAGGTCTAGGGGTTCTGATTCGGGAAGATTAAAGAAGAAGGGAAAAAGGCGGATCCGTTCTTCATAGAGATTAGGTGTTCCTCGTTTTTAGGTATTTAGGGATATTTAATGAGGTTAGGGTATTGGGTCGGACCGGGTCAGGCAGGTGGGGTTTTGGGTTAGGGCGGATTAGGAGGAAATTGGGCCATGAAAATTGGCCCAGTCCGAAATTAGCCTTAACAGTCTTCTCTTCTTTTTATGCTTTTGCAGAATTAGCCACTTTAGGCTCAAATTTAATTTAAATATATTTCTTGGCTAGCCTATGTATTTATTTTATCTAGTGATGGACTAGTGCAACTAATTAATTAATTAACCTACGAATGCAATTTTGATTTTTTAGAAGATTTAATAATGTACTAAATCCTAAAATGAAGTTTAAAATCTAACATGCTAATGAAATCAAGATTCAAATATTTTGTTTATGATTTTTATGATTTTAAAATAATTAAACATGCATAGAATGCAACTAAATAAAGGAAAGTTCCTAAAATTCATAAAAATTATTTTTTGATTATTTTTTAGAAGTAGTTTCCTTGCGGGGCAAAAATTGGGTGTTCACAGTTGCATTTCTCAAGAAGAGCATTTTTACAAGGTTTGGCACGCCTCGTGCAATCATTAGTGATGGGGGGACGCATTTCTGTAATAAAGCTTTTGACACTTTGCTTGCAAAGTATGGTGTCAATCACAAAGTGACCACTCCATACCATCCCTAGGTGAGTAGCCAAGTTGAAGTCTAAAACAGGGAAATAAAGAGTATATTGTCAAAGACGATCAATGCAAATAGGACTGATTGGTCAAAGAAGTTGGATGACGCTCTATGGTCGTATAGGACTGCCTACAAGACCCCAATCGGTATGTCTCCGTACTGATTGGTGTTTGGGAAAGCTTGCCATCTACGGTTGAGTTAGAGCACAAGGACATGTGGGCCTTGAGGAAGTTAAATCTTGAATGGGATGTGGCAGCCAATCTTCGTATGGAGCAGCTTAATGAACTTGGCGAATTCAGATTCCATGCCTACTCCAGTTCGTCCTTGTACAAGGAAAAAATGAAGTACCTTCATGATAAGTATGCTCGTGGAAAAGAGTTAAAAGTAGGTGACTTGGTTCTCTTGTTCAATTCTCGGTTACGTCTATTTCCGGGAAAGCTTAAGTCAAAATGGAGCGGACCTTTTGAAGTGGTTTTTGTGACTCCGTTTGGTGCACTTGATCTAAAGAACAAAAGTGGGGAGATTTTCAGAGTTAATGGGCACAGGGTCAAGCACTACCTAGGCAAAATTGATGTGAGCCATGTAGTGGCACCCCTCCATCTCAAATGAACTTGGTAACATGCGTCGTGCCGCGACGTTAAATCAAGCGCTTATCTGGAGGAAACCCATGTGTCTTTATTTTTTTTTTCTCTTTGATTTTCTTGGTAGTCTAGGACTCATTTTTGCACTAACTGGTTTTGGGATGTTGTAGGAATTATTTTGACGCAGGGCAAAAACCTAAGTGTTGGAATATCAGGTCTCTGAAGTTTGCTTCGTGGCCGCGGTCTCCTTTTCGTGGACCACGGAGCCAACTCATAAGGAAAATAGTCTTTGAAGTTTGCTTCGCGGCCGCGGTCCTCATTTTGCGGTCCGCGGAGCCCTCTCAGAAGTAACTGTGTCTCTAAAGTTTTCTTCACGAACCGTGGTTGAATTTTCGCGGTCCGCGTTAACCTCTTGTCCAATTGCCCTGAAACATTGAAGGACTGCGGTCCGCGGTGGGTAAGTATAGTGGGTCCCAGATCCCTTCTATAATTAGACCTTCAGGGCTTCATTTTACACTTTACGCACTTTAACTCTCCAGAGTGAAAATTTTACCTGTGTCTCAAGCTTCATATTTTCAAGTGTGCATTTCATTCATCTACTCTTCATCCCAACATCTAGTAAGTGTAATTATGATTCCATAACTTCTTAATTTGATTATTTTCTTGTTTATTTGTTAGATTTTCTTCTCTTTTTTACCCTTTTTCTTCTTTAAGACATTAACCATGTTAGGGTTTGTTCATAATACTCAATTTAGACCATTTGTAGTTCATTTCACTAATTAAACACTTAGGGTTTTCATAACATGTGCATTTGAACTTGAAATTTACTGTCAAATTGAAGCCTTAGTTTATTGGTATGAACGCGGTCCGTGGTTGCTTCTTCGCGGACCGCGGTGCTTGAATTATCAGTCTCCAGGTGTTGACCGCGGACCGCGGTCGCTTCTTCGTGGTCCGCGGTGCTTGACTTCAGAGAGGGTTTAATCTGCATCCCACTTTTCCGCGGACCGCGGTCGCTTTTATGCGGTCCGCGGTGTGTGAGTGCTGACCGCGGTCGCTTTTACCTGGTCCGCGGTGGCCACATTCAGAGAACTAATTCCTGGGTACTTTCCTCTTTGCGGACCGCGGTCGCTTTTATGCGGTCCGCGGTCCTACTTCTGCAACTCATCTTTGTACCTAATTTTCCTCTAGTCATTCCATTGCTTGGGTACTAACAATGTTTAAATGATTTGAACTTGCAGAGAATGGTCCTATCAAGAGGAGGTGGTCGAAAACCAAGTGGCAGGGGGAGTCATCCTGAGGGAGAGGTCAAGGGAAGTTCAAACTGGCCCCCAAAGTTCGGCAAGCTATGAAAGAGACAAGAAAAGCAATCCGGGCCATGGATAGAGCTTCTTCCCTATCGGGAAGTGAGTATGTACCCTCCGGAGGAGAGTCTTCAGAATCCATACCAGAGAACTACCCAGACTTCTCGGAGAGGTTCAGGTTGACCAATGAGCCCTCTGTCTCTCCCCCTGCCCCAGCACCAACCAATTCTGAGTCGTCTGAAGGCTCAGCAGCAGGGAGTGGCCATACAGACTCCACCTCACCCACGCTTCCCTGTCAGGGGAACATTCCGGAGATGAAGAAGCTGAAGATGAACCCCAAACAGGGGGTGAACCCCAAGTTGGGGGAGTTGAGAGAACAAGGAATCCTGTGGTGTGGCAAGAAAGATTCGTGAGTGATCCGGCCTTTCATAAATTTCGGGAATGGTGGATGGAGAGGAAACTGATATCGGAGCGCAGGTTCATCATCAAGGATCTATTTCCACTCAACCCCAATGTGAAACGACAATGCAGGGAGAGTAAGGGTTGGGATTACTTCTCTTGCTACTTGTCGGATTCCAATGAACATCTTGTCAAGGAGTTTTACACAAATCTGGCCTATCTTAAGAAGGACTCCAAGGCAACCATGGTGAGGAATCTCACTGTACCTTTTGATGGGGCGACATTGAATGCATATATGGAGTTTGATGATGTAGATGAGACATAGTACCTAGAGAAGTTGGGTGCGGGTGATGAGGCCCGTCATTGGCTAGCGGAGCACTTGGTCATCCCAGGTGAAACCCCTGACTGGTTGCAAGTTGGGAAGACAATTTTGAGGAGAACGTTGAATTTTGAGGCCAAAGGTTGGGAGACATTTGTGTGTAGCAGGCTAGACCCCACCTTCCATGAAAACTCTATTCCTCTCCTACGGGCTGTGTTGATTGCTTCTATAATGGCTGGGTATCCGATTAATGTCGGGAATGTCATGTCCACCGTTATCAGTCGGGTGGTAAATGAAGGTGATAGAGCTTACCCCTTCCCAAACTTCCTGACCCTGTACTTTGAGGACCAAGGAGCAGAAAAGAGGAATTTTGACACGAACACTACTACAAAAAGGGCATTTGGCGGCAATTATTTAGCGGCAATAAGTCAATTGCCGCTAATATATTCTATAAGCTTAAATATATGCGGCAAATGACCATTAGCCACTAAAAATAACCTTTTACCGACAATAAAAATAAATTGCCATTAAAAATTACTAATTACCTTTTAGCGCATAAGTTTTTCTTTTCTTTTTTAAAAAAAAAATCCCTCATTGCCCAATTAAGATCTTTCCCACCAAAATTTAGGACAAGATCGAAATTCCCTCCCATAAGAAATCATAGGAAACCTATTCCTTCATTGACTCCAATCAGAATACGAAAACCTATTCCCTCATTGAATTGGATACGGGTGCTACAATCTATTAACAAAATCGCACACATATATAGGGGTCTCCGGCCAGCCTTTTCCCTCATAACTGAAATTCTTTCTCGGGTATGTTCTCATTTTACCCAGCAGATGCGATTAACAGTTGAGTTTTGGATTGTGCTGCTCGATTATGCTATCGTCATTGTTAGTATTCTCTGTTTTATCTGTTTCTCACTTCTCTTTTCGTGTAGGTTTCAAGATTGTTGCAGAACTCATTCTTCTCCTTCAATTTCTCGTCTTTATTAGCAAAACAATCTGCTTACCAGGTACAAATCTGTGCCTTCAACTGTTGCGATTTGCGAAAGTACAATGTTTTCTGCATATGCCAGTTGTTTGTGATGTCCCTGCATATGACAGTTGTTTGTGATATGCCCTTGACTGTTTTTCTGATTTTGGTCCTCTATTTTCTGCTATTCTTGTGATTATTCAGAAATTTTCTAAGTGTCGTCGATGCATTGAATCTACCACTAGTCGAGATGTTGTGTGTAATTTTTATTGTCGTCAATGCATATTGGTGTAAAATCCTCTGTAGTCAATGCGTCAATGTGCTCGAACAATTAAACAATATGTAGTCAGTGTATTCACATCCATATGAAGCCTTGCTAAAGCTGTAACAGTAGGCTAGTAAGGAAAAGGAAAGTTTGTAAAGCAACAGAACCATATATCTGAAGTGTAGCCAACTCACTTGGTATCATTGGCTAGTTCAATGGCCTCCTCTTCAGTTTTAAATGTTTTGACACAAAGAACAGGTCCAAATACCTCCTCTTTCCATATTTCCATGGACTAATTAAACCTCAATTATGATTTTGAATGTAGTGACCTTTCTTTTTAAGTGCTGAAATCCGATGTAGAATTTAGTCACATTCCAGCACACTAAAGTAAACAACAATTTCCAGCAATGTAGGAAAGCATGGTCAAAACTTTAGGTAGAAAAGAGGTTAGATATTCAAGGACAACAAAAAAAGTGTCTGAGAACAAACTAGGCATGTCCTTGAAATGCTTTTAAAGTCATAACATCAGCTCACTCATTTGGAATACCCTCGTATTTCTACTAGACGACAAAGAGATACTAACTCCCTGCCCTCAGTTCCTTGCAGCTTTCTCAGCTTCATTCATTGTTGCGATACAATATCTGATTGCTCACCCATATTTGCTTTAAGCAAAAATGGTAGATTGATAAATAAATACAACACCTGCATACTTGCACAGGGAAGTGTTTCTTACCTAAGGCCGTTCGCCACCATAAAAAATGGTTGCACCTCATTTTTGGCTGCTGAGATAAGCTTCATGAACCTTCTCAGCTGCGCATTTTACAGCATCAATTGACAACCTAATTGCCAAAGCTGTAGCAGCAGGGACATCAGCTGTGTGTTTTATCTGCATTGTTTCAGCAACTTTTGCAGTTTTTATTGACTGTTTTCAGCTGAAATTTTCTGCACTTTGTTTTCTAGTTGTAATGAGTATGGTCATAATTTGCTACACTGAGTCATATCTTCACTTTTGATTTTTGGCTAACTCTACTGAGGTGTAAGTTAGAAAATATGGTCCGGAATATATCTCATATCTACTGAGGCGTAAGTTAGAAATTTTTGGCAAATTCTACTGAGGCTTACTCTACATGCATTCTGCCTAGCTAAATTTGTAGGAAATCCATCTAGTCTATTTGTAGAAAATTCATTTAGTCCCTTACTCCCTTTATCACTAGCATCAACAAAACTACATATTTTTTGCCTTCCTCTGCACAAACATTTGATCAAGAAATTTCAGCTCAAATTGAATAATTTAATCTGAATTGAAAGAGGAAAAAAAGAGTGCAATTATAAGAAATAGGTCATAATTTCAGAGATACTACCTATATATTTACTTGATCAAATGAGATGTAGGTCGACAACAGTTAATCAAAAAAATAGTTAGGGCGTGTGTAAGCTTGACTTAACTTGACTTGAATATCACTGCTCATACAAGAAAAAAATAGATTCATAGAGGCAATCAGAAAATTTCTTAATGAACTTAATTAGATTTTTAATTCTTCTACATTTCCCGCTTTGTTTATTTTTGTGTCACTCTTCATGACTGCTATCTTCTATTTTTTATCTTTTGTTTAGTATAAACCTCTTGACATGCTTAATTATTTGATCACATGGTTAGCTATAACCTAAGAAATAGCATGAGAGGTCTTCCAATTAGTTTTTCTATCTTATGTTATGTTCATTGAGCTTGATGAAACTATCATAAGCTCCACAAAGATTTATGACTTTGAGTTATCCATATTACTTATAATTCAAAAAGTCAAAATATTTGTAGTCAATTATAACATTTATTTATTTTGAGAAACAAATTTGGCTAAGAAAGAAGTGAGATCGCCTCACTGATATTGGTATAAGTTACTCCCATCAATTTCACTAAATTATAAATCTTGGTCTACTACGTTTATTGAGTATATTATAATATTTAGTAAATAAATAATACTTATTCAAATGATATATTAATCCATTAAAGTTTATTTAAAAGAAGAAAGGTATACTTTCTGAGGAAAATTAAAGAAGAATATTTAATTAAAGTTTATTCAAAATGTTTGTAGTCACTTAAAATTTGATTAATTTTCTCTTTTTACTAACAAATTTTTAGCTCTTGCAGTAAGTATAGAAAAGAAAAGAATATCTTGAACGTCATGGATAATCCTAGAAATAAAAGATGGATGCATTGTGATAGAGTTAGTAAAGAATATTTGGATAGAGTAGATGATTTTATAAACCATGTCTTTTCTGTAAAACAAGATGGAGAACAAATTTCATGTCCTTGTACGGAGTGTGTTCTTATCCATCAAGTTAATCGGGCTACAACATATGATCATCTTGTGGTTAATGGTATTATGCCATCACATGATACTTGGTTTTGTCATGGTGAGTCTTTAAATGGATCAAGCAATGCTCAAACAAATAATCGAAGCCAGTCAACTTTAAGGGGCGATGATATGACAGGAATGATACATGATGCCTTTGGAGGCTTTAAATAGTTCATGGATACTGAAGTTAGTAAAAGGGGTGACATAGATCATAACTTACAAGAGAATACTGCTCATCCATATGGAAATCAGCCTCATCCAGAGGTGGATAAGTTTGAACGGCTCATGAAGGAGGCAAATGAAGAACTATATCCTGGATTGTAACGACCCGACCGGCGTTTTGCGTATTCGGACCCCGTTTCCCTTAAATAAGACTTTCCGTAGCGGCTTATCGTGATTTGTGACTTGCGGGGATGGGTGGTTCGGGATTTGGAAGTGTTTAGAATAGTATAGGAACACTTGGTTCCTTAAGGTTGGCTTTCAAGGCCAAGATTGACTTCGGTCAACATTTTGAGTAAACGACCTCGGAATCGAGTTCCGACGATTCCAGTAGCTTCGTATGATGATTTTGGACTTGTACATATGTCCGGAATGCGTTTTGGATAACCCGAGAGCGTTTCGACGCCAAATAGTGAAATCGAATTTCCTTAAGTTTGGAATTTGGTTTGGAATGTGATTTTTATGTTATCGAGGTTCGGACGGAATTCCTATAGTGGTAATAGTTCCGTTATGTCATTCATGACTTACCTGCAAAATTTGGTGTCATTCCGAGTAGTATAGGTCGGTCCGGTGCGTTGTTATAGAAATCAAGAACTTAGAAATTCTTAAGTTTGATCCTAGGGGTTTTTGGGGTGTGATCTTGAGATTTAGCGTTGTTTTGGGTGTTCTGAAGGCTCGAGAGAGTCTGTGTTATGATTTAGGACTTTTTGGTATATTTGGACGGGGGATCGAGTGGGCCCAGGTGCCTCCCGAACACCACACGAGCTCGCTTCACACTCGTCAGACCACCGAAATGGAGCATTCTTCTGAGTCAATCTAGTCAATGGAGCTGCAATGGATGAAAGCCCTCCACAAATCGCCGGTAGTAGCATGCTAGACCTAAGAAACTCCTGATCTCTGTCGCTGAAGTAGGACGTGACCAACTTTGAACTGCCTCAATCTTCTTAGGATCAACCTTGATACCCTCTCAAGATACCACATGTCCCAAGAATGCCACAGAATCCAACCAAAACTCACACTTGGAGAACTTAGCATATAGCTGCTGTTCTCGCAAGGTCTGGAGCACAACTCTCAAATGTTGCTCGTGCTCTCCCAGGCTACGTGAGTAAATCAAAATGTCATCAATGAAGACGATGACAAAGGAATAAATATACGGCCTGAACACCCTGTTCATCAAGTCCATAAATGCTGTCGGGCATTAGTCAAGCCAAAGGACATCACTAGGAACTCATAATGGCCATATCTCATACGAAAAGCAGTCTTCGGAACAACCGAAGCTCGAATCTTCAGCTGATGATACCCCGATCTCAAGTTAATTTTAAAAAATACCCTGGCACCCTGCAACTGGTCAAACAAATCATCTATGCATGGTAATGGATACTTGTTCTTAATAGTTACCTTGTTCAACTGGCGGTAATCAATACACATCCGCATAGACCCATCTTTCTTCTTTACAAATAGAATTGGAGCACCCCACGACGACACACTCGGTCTGATAAACCCCTTAGCCAACAACTCCTGAAGCTGCTCCTTCAACTCCTTCGGAGCCATACGGTACGGGGGAATAGAAATAGGTTGAGTACCGCGATCGCAGCTCTCCCCCTGCGATCGCATAGTGTTATGGTCTTGACTTCTGCGATCGCAGATTTAAGCACGCGATCGAACTTCACCCTCACACAACCTCCCGCGATCGCAACCGTGCCCATGCGATCGCGATGCACCATCAACCGCTCCCTCACGCGCCCAATTTACTCTACGCGATCGCGAACTCCATTACGCGATCACACTTCACACCCCGCTCAACTCACGCGATCGCGAAGAACAAAAATCTGCCACTCCTCTGCTAACCCTACGAGATCGTGATCAAGTCCCTGCGATCGCACTGCTTAAGCCACTTACCCTACGCGATCGCGGACCATTCCTCGCGATCGCAGTGAACAAATTCTTGCTGCATAAACACCAGAAAACCAGCATTGTTTTCAAGGCTAAAATGAGTCCGTTAACCATCCGAAATCAATCCCGAGCCCCTCGGGACCCCATCCAAATATACCAACACATCCCATAACATCATTCAAACTTAGTTGCACACTCAAAACACCAAAACTAACATCAAAACACCAAATTTACATCGGATTCAAGCCTAAGAACTATTGAAATTTCTGAAATTCACCAATGATGTCAAAACTCTCCAAATCAACTTCGATTGACCTGAAATTTTGCAGACGAGTCCAAAATGACATTACAAACTTGTTCCAACTGTCGGAATTCCATTCCGACCCTGATAGCCTATTTTCCACTGCCGTCCGGAATCGCCAAAAACTAACTTTCACCAATTCAAGCCTAATTCTACACCGGACATCACAAAATTATTCTGAACACACTCCTAAGTCCCAAATCACCTAACGAAGCTATCCGAGCCATAAAATCCGCATTCCGAGGTTGTTTACCAATAAGTCAACTCTTAGTTGACTTTTCCCATTTTAAGGCTGTTCTTAAGGACTAAGTGACTGAATTCTCATTTACGTATGTTGGTAAAGTTTATTTCATTATATTAATTAGAGGCATAATGACCTTATGGCGTACCGAGAGATTTTATTAATGTATTCCATATGCATTTATACATGTACATTGACCCATGACTCAGAGAGCGTTATATACGCGTATATATATATATATATATATATATATATATATATATATATATGGGATATGGAATATGGGAAAGGTTATGGCGTTATATACGCACCACCACCTGATCAGCTGGTATACATTGATGATTTTGCCCACAGTGGCCGATATGATATGATATGATGGGATGCCCTCAGAGGCCTGATGATGTTATGAAACATGTACCTACTCGATACATTATTCGTACTGACGTCCCTTTTGCCTGGGGACGCTGCGTTTCATGCCCGCTGGTCCTGATAGACAGGTCGAGAGTCCTCCAAGTAGGCTATCAGCTCAGCAGAAGGTGTTGGTGCGCTCTATTTTCCCTAGAGTTGCTTATGTGGTCAGTAAGATTAGGTCATGTACTGATTAGTATGGCGGGGCCCTGTCCTGACCTGTATGACGTTTATGTACTCTTAGAGGCTTGTAGACATATATTGTGTACGTGAAGGATTGTACGGCCTTATCGACCTATGTTTTGAGTTTATAAATGATCATGTTGGCCTATTAGGCCCGTATGTCACGTGTATATGATGAGGTAATAAGAAAGATACGTTACGTTGGTACTCGGTTGAGTTAGGTACCGGGTGCCCGTCGCGGTTCATAGGTTTGGGTCGTGACAAAAGTTGTATCAGAGCAGTTCTGTCCTAGGGAATCTCAAGTCGTGTCTGGTAGAGTCTTGTTTATGGTGTGTCGTGAACCACACTTATAAGCAGGAGGCTATAGGGCATTTAGGAGTGTCACTCTTTCTTCTTACTCTAGATCGTATGGTAGAGCTCAGTTGTAAGAAATCCATTTCCTAAACTCGACCTTATTCATAATACGACAATGCCTACATTTAGAAAGATGGTTGGCAAGGGATTGAATGCGGTTGTGAAAGAGTCGAGTCAGAAGAACCCAGTGAGCTTCTGAAAAGGATCTTTATGGAAAGAATTTCTATCCACCTTTACGGTGAAAGACAGTGAGGGATTCAGAATATACGTACAAGTTTCAACAAGTAAAGGAAGTAAGGTGACAAATGGTACGAGGTACCCACCTAATGAAGATTACCCTTAATTATCATTCAGGAAGAGAGATATAAGCATTTTGAGTTACTTTTAACAGTAACAGAGGTAGGTATACTTGGCCACACCGATCTAAGTTATGTTCTATGGGAGCTAGCATATATAGTTTAAGAGAAGGACATAATATCACGATCAGGCTGGGGTTAGAGTGACCCAAGATGGTGGATGAATTATTGCGTTAGTTGACAGTTCCAAAGGATATTGCAAATGTGGTAATAGGTCTCCTTGTGAGATACCTAAATTGTGCACTCTAAAATAGTACAGCTAGATATGGGCACTGGAAGCCTTCAAGATATAAATATTACCTTAGTGTGGCTCTGGTCCCCAGTAAAGAAAGAATGTTAGGCAATTCGAAGAGCCAAGGGATGGAGCAAGGGGAAATAAAAGCAAAAGAATGTCTTGTTCGAGTTTTCAGAGTAAAGTAATCGACATAGATGTTAGCGAAAATAAGAAGAGAGTGCATTATGAGTAAGATGTGATATATGGATGACAACGGTAGATCAGAGAAAAAAAACGACAACCTTACAGAGTTTATAATCTAGTGGAGGAAAAGACGAGAAGTGACAGGCCTTGAGACACAAAAGAATATAGGCCATAAAGTCATATCCTCATTTCGAGAAACAAGTTCGTGAACAAAAGGAAAAGTTAGACTCCCCAAAGTAATACAAGTCAGTATGGGCTGGTGAACAGGATGACTAAACGTGAATTAAGGACTGAGTGCTTGGATAATAGTCAGTATCATTAGAATTTCAAATTTTGCCCCGGCGTTAATAGAATGGACAAAAGAAGAACATAATGAGAAATTCAAAAAATGGTCATTCAGGAAAAGTACTTTCCTAAAGCAAGAAACATGAGCAAAGTTAAATTTAAGGGACTGTACGTGCCGGTTACACTAGATGTATCCCTCTTGAGTAAGAAAATTCGTTATCCTTGGTACGAAACAATTACTGCGAGGAGAGTAAGGGTCATCGATGATGTGAAAAGACGCCAAGGATGAAGAGGTAAAACATTTATATGTAGATCATCGTAGAACTAAGTGTTAGTGCTCCCCTAAACGGGGGAATATGGAGTGGTGTGCCATGAAGTCAACATAAAGTAGAGCTAGTAATCATGGAATGGTAAAGGAAGAATGCGGTAAAAACAAAAAAGGAATAAGATTACACTTATTCAGCTCCTACTTATATTCTATAATTCCAGAACATGAAGCAAGCACGACGCCAAGGAGAGGAATTAAGGGCTCCAGCCCCGGATGTTATTGATACATAAAGAGCAAGCACAAGATGTAAGTTAAGACAAAGGAAATAACCCAAGAAATATTACGCAGAGTATTGATATTAGAACGGACCAATGAGCAGTTAGTAGTTGATTAAGGAAGAGTCTATTTATGGCTAGACAAGAGGATAAAGATAGATCAGCAGATCAATACAAGATAAATACAGGGAACCCTAACATGGGGAATTCGGCTCGCAATTATGACATTGTAATATTTGAGATATATTTAAATAGGAGTCGGGTAGTTAAAGATACCGTATGAATGTTACAGGAATGAAAAAGAGTGCCAATGGGAAGACAATCAAACTATCAGTTCAGAAGTAACCCTATAAGTACAAGGGTGTGGAGGTAAGTAACTACGAATAATTGTAGGTGAGGAAGGACATCAAAAATTGTATTGGCTATACGATGTAATAAGCTCGTGAGGATCCTCCCTAAGTACTACAGTGAAATACTAGCTGAGGAAATGAGGAAGAAGGCTTCAACCTAAGCACAATGACCTAAAGAACTAATGGTTTTGTAACAACAGTTCCACAACAACATTGTACGTCCTCCATAAGAAAGAGTAACCTACCATGGCTAGTGAATGGAAAGTAAAAAATTAAAAGTAATATTCTAAGATCACATGAGTTGTACAAAAATTCTGGCATGCGTGAGGGCTAAGATATGCTAAGTATGCACGCAACAAGGGGGAAGAGAGACTAGGAAAGGTAATAGCTTACGTTTAAAGAAAGCTGAGAAGGAACAAAAGAATCATTCGATCAATGATCCAGAGTTGGTTACATTATGAACGCACTTAAGAGTTCAGAGTATTATCCATGCAACATATATGTTGACAATCATACAGCGGTAGAAGATTCCAGTATAAGTTAAAAGAAAGAATTCAGCCCATGTTATAAATAAAGGAATGAATTGTTAGGAAATTATATCATGGATATTCCATAACGTCCATGGAGGGATAAAGTAATAACTAATACCATGAGTCGCATATTGGAAGATAACTTAAGCCAACATAAAGGTCGATCAGAAGAAGGGGGAAACTAAAGAGTTACATCAACGAAGTAAATCATGAATCCAATTATTGGGCCTAGAAATTGTAGAAATCGGGATTGAGAACATTGCAATATCACTCTTAATGTCAGAGGTACAAGAGAGGAAGTACAACAACTTTATTCTATAACAGCCTTACGATAAAGCCAGGAAAAGTACAAGCCTCATAAGAAGTCAGTACGAAGCTCCCACCAGATTGCGTATGCACAATGTTATAATAAGAGCTTCAAGTTATGGTTGTGAATCACACATATGTGGAAGGAAGGTTATGAAAGAGATAGAACAATGTGAGGCAATATTTTAAGATAAGTAAGGAAAAGGTGAACAACATACAAGATACTCAAATGCAGAAGGCTATGAATAGTCCATACTACGGATAAGAGGATAGAAGCGTGGGGATTCAGTATCCGGGAATGATAGAAGCGTCGTTAGTAGCATATCTTCCAGCCTATGATATAGGTATCGAAAGTCCTGACTAAGAGAATAAAGAAGAGTTAGAAACGATGTTATGTCTTACTTGACGTTCCCAAAATGACGTAAGGTAATCTATGATGCAAACAAGTTGAAAAGTTGCAATTAATATAAATAGAGATGTGTAGGTCGCAAGCTATAACAGAATGGATAAGTCCTCAGGATTAAGCCCATGAAAACAAGCAGAGCATAGGGTTTCTCTAAGTTGTACAAAGTTCACTATAACTTAAATGAACTCAAAGAAGTCTAAGACTAATAACATTTGGAATAGATAGAATTCTGCCCTATTAATTGAATGAGGGTGTAATTGTTATAGACAAATGATGACATTTGGGCTTTCGATTGAGTAATGATTTGACGAAGAAAAGAAAGGGATCTCATGAATTAGACAGGATTAAAATACCCACGCAAGGTGAATCACATTGGGATGATGTGGGATACGGTTATGAAAGTGGTATAGGTATCGCCCCAGGTGGATTAATCTAATCATTCAGATGTTCCCCGATAAAACGTGAATCCTAGCGGCAATATTACATAAAAGGTTAAGTTATCAGGTGTGGATTATGGATCAAAATTGAGGTGAATCAACAATGAATGGATAAAAGTTACAAAGTATGAGAGGAGATTAGGCCATCATTCTTAAGATGAACAGTAATGTGGAAGCATTAGAGGACATAGATTTATACGTATGGGATAAGCAATGTAAGTAACTGGGATCTAGTAGCAGACCTCAGTAATGAGAAATCGAGGTAAGAGTTATGGTATAGTATGACCTACGTAGATGCAGTAAAATCATACGAATGGATAACCTTGTCTATGAAATAAGAAATAGCAATATTCGTAAGTTCGAAAAAATACCAAGCGAAGAACTTCAGGGTTGGACTATTCGTTGTTATGATGTTACATATTCAAATAACGGAGATTCACAAAGAAGTATTGCGCTATTTACCAGTGAGTGGTATTATTGGACTGATCTTTTGGTGGGAGATGTTCTTTATTTTAGATAATGAAAGCATTCAATTACTACCAAACCAAAGAAATACGACCTCTCTGAGATTACGAAGTTGGACTAATTTGGAAACATTAGGCAATTTACTTTATACCTAGTATTTCGTCTGGTTTTTGGTTTCTAGTCTTATTTTATTATTAGTCATGATTGAGGCTATAGTACTGACTATGCATAGGACTACTAAGGTGAAAAGATAGGATGTATTTCAACGAAATGCTCTGGATTCTAGGAAGACTATAATTAAGAGGACGACAGACCTACTCACGACAATAAGGAGAAGCAGTGGTTTGAATCCACATCGAAAAGGGAGAGGAGAGTCACATAGGCACACTTACAAGGTTAGTATCGTAGAATCTGCATGATGGAAGGTAGAAAAACTTATGAGATTGAAAGGAATTTGATCATAAGTCATGGCGTAGGAAAGAGGACTAAATGAGGGAATGCCCTGGACTTTGGATTTATTAATAGAACAACTGCCTAAATGGCAAGGAGGACGAATGTTCCAAAGGGGGGGGAATGATGTTATGCCCCGCAATATTACGTCAACATTATGTCCCATAGTACTACATTATGATGATGTTCCGCTTCGCAATATTAAGTTACGACGATGTTGTACCCTGTAGATTGTACGTTGAATCTGTCGTAAGGTAATTGACATCAGTCCAATGAAAATATTATTTGGAGATTATAAGGATTATGCTATTTAAAACAAGTGATGAGTAAATTCGTGAAGGTGAGAAGAGAAGCAAGTCAAAGAAAATGAATGTTCGTCTAAGTTTGGCATGTTGGGATAAAATTCGGGCCGAGCGTTAATACCCGGTATTTATGGACTAGTGCCATACAAGGTACCACATGAACATGATAGTAAGGTGTATAAAGTATATTGAAAGTGGGTAGTATTTTAAGATAATTCTTAATTATATGGATTATTGATTAATGGTGGGGATAATTATAATTAATTGGATAAGGACCATGTTGTGGCTGCCACTTGACATTAAGATAACCCAAAGTGTCACTCATATGAATGATAAGTCATAAGGCATAATATGCCTTGATTACACATATGGAATTCTTGGTTAAATAAATAACTAGGGAAAGCTACAAAAAGGTTCTACTATTTCTTAGTCAATGTCATATTCTTTGAAATATATGGAATATCTCCAGTACTGGCCTTCTGGTTATTGAAAGGAGTTTATAAAAGCCTTGTTCTATTTTACAAGGAATAGCACAAAGATTGTACTTATATTTATTGCTTGGTCTCTTAAATATACTTGGAGGAAGTTATGGCGTTCTTGCCACTTTAATTATTGACCAGCAACATTGGGAGAATTAGCTACCTCCCTACGTAAGTGACATTGGCGATGTGTGCAAAGACGAACATGAGAGGATTTAAACCCTATGCATTGTGTAAAAGAAAGCACGTTAGACTTCAGCAGTAATGTCCAAGATGCAAGTTATGCAATTCTAAGAAAGCACGGTACAATCTTTCTCAAGAATATCACGCGAATCTTTATCTACACCGATCCGTCGTTATGTGTTGTCGCCATTGCTGTGTGTTAGAGGGATTGTTAAGAGAATCGTCTTAGGTATGTTAAGGTCATCCCTTCTTTATTTTTGGCATGATCCAAATTATATGGAATAAATGAGCAAACTCACGGTTTCCATAAATTACTCTATTCATTAAAATACTAAGGGTGTCTATATTCTTGATTCCCAGTGAATTACTATTATCTTCTGTTCATGGGTCTCGAAAATACGTATGTTGGTAAAGTTTATTTCATGATATTAATCAGAGGCATAATGGCCTAATGACGTACCGATAGATTTTATTAATGTATTCCATATGCAGTTCATGCATTTTTACATGTACATTGACCCATGACTCAGACAGTGTTATATACGCGTATAAATATATATATATATATATATATATATATATATATATATATATATATATATATATATTTGTATGTATGTATGTATATGGGATATGGGAAAGGTTATGGCATTATATACGGACCACAACCTGATCAACTGGTATACATTGATGATTCTGCCCACAGTGGCTATCATAGATACTATGGGATGCCCTCAGAGGCCTGATGATGTTATGAAACATGTACGTATGCACAACATGACATTCATACTCATATGCATGACACTATAATTATTTCATGAATTACATAGTTATCCAGACTTACAGGTTGAGTCATTTACTCTATATTTCTTCCATGTCTGTTATGTACTTGTTTATGTGCCTTACATATGCGGTACATTATTCGTACTGACGTCCCTTTTGCTTGGGGACACTGCGTTTCGTTCCCGCAGGTCCTGATAGATAGGTTGAAAATTCCTCCAAGTAGGCTATCAGCTCAGCGGAAGGTGTTTGTGCGCTCCATTTGCCTCAGAGTTTCTTATGTGGTCAGTAAGATTAGGACATGTACTAATTAGTATGGCGGGGCCCTGTCCTGACCTGTATGACGTTTACGTACTGTTAGAGGCTTGTAGACATATGATGTGTACGTGAAGGATTGTACGGCCTTGTCGGCCTATGTTTTGAGTTTATAAATGATCATGTTGGCCTATTAGGCCCGTATGTCACATGTATATGATGAGGTAATAAGAAAGATATGTTACGTTTGTACTCGGTTGAGTAAGGTACCGTGTTCCTGTCGCGGTTCATCGGTTTGGGTCGTGACAATTGAGACTAATGAAGAAACTCCAGTAGCAATTCTTGATAAGCAAGTCCGGAAGGTGAGAAATAAAGAGATTTCCTCCATTAAAGTGTTATGGCGAAATCAACTGGTCGAAGAGGCCACCAGGGAAGCCGAGGGGGAGATGAAGAAGAACTACCATCACTTGTTTGAATAGCTATGTAATTAAGTATTTGTGTTCTATTAAGATTTTGAGAGCTTACCTTATATGAATTTATATCACCTGGTTAGTTGATGTTAATAGTGTTCCTTTTCTAGTAATGTATTGCTTATGTGGCCTTGGTTGGTATTGTTTCATATTATGTTGCATCTTTGGATTTTGCATATATTGTTTGGATTGGTTTCTGGGATTCTCTAACAGGTAGATAGGCCCAGTTACAAAGGAAACTATGGCGAAAGTTTTGCAAATTTTGTAAGTTAGTCAAAATTTGGTATGACTGGTGTGTAAGGTAATAGTTGGACCACAATGCATTCTAATAGCGGATATTGACCCTCATTCGAGGACGAATGATCCTAAGCGGGGAAGAATGTAAGGCCCTTTCAAAAAGAAATTCCTAATGATTTATGATTTTAAACTGCAACAACAGTATTCGGGGTTAACACGTTGTTTCTTCAAGCATAGGTTATATCAAATTAAGCAAATGAGCTCCAAATTCAGTTATTATTGAAGCATTCGATTCTTACTGAAATTTTGGAGCCATAGCAAAAATAATTGGTGAATTTGAACATCGTATGAGAAAGTTATGCTTGTTTCCGTGTATTTCCCATTGCCAACATCCGGGGTAGCGTGGGGTGCTAGCCCTGGCGCTAGGAATTTTTGAGATCCTGGAACCAGCGCCACAGGAAACGCCCCACGCCACTTGTGTCGCTACAATATTAAGTTATATATGGGGTTCGTTTTTCCCCACTTCATTTGGATGAACCTTAGGGTTCTTCTTCACTCTCTCAAGACCTCCAACTCCCCCCATCTTCAATATAAGAAATACCTACAAATTTGATGTTTCATTCCATCAATTACACCCTAAAACTAACTCAGTCCTCCATAAAATCCTCAGATTTCCAAGAAATTACTTCAAGAACTGAAAAGGAGGGTTTTGCAAAATATCTTCCAAAAGGTAATCCTACACCCTTAGACTTACATGCATGGATTTATTATGCGAATATGAGTACGAATTAAGTATTGGGACTCGTGAGATGGTAATTGGAAGCCATAGTTTTCCAATTTAAATATGTAACCATTATAGAGATTGAAAGGTAATTATTTTATGAAATTTTGTTGATTGGGTATAGATGGATGGTCATGCATGTGATGTTGGAAGTTATAAAATGTTTAAGAATGATGGGGGGGGGGGGGGGGGGGTTAATTGTTGGTAAATGATGGTAGTTGGATGAACAAAATCTATAGCTATGAGATATAGAGGCTTATGCCTACTATGTGTTTGATAAAGTGTCTAATGGCCTAAGCTATGGAATTTGTTACTAATGATGGTTTCATTGGATGTTGATATTGTAGATTGAAGTTTCTTAGTGTAGTAGATTGTTGCAGTATCATTAAGGTATGACTTTCAGATATGTATGGCTAAACCCACTTCTTCTTAGAATCGATACACCTGATGTTCGTGTAGTTGGTGTAAGTCCCCAAATTGATCATACTAGATTGACTATCCCTAATGTTTTGTGTTGAATGATATATGTTCAATATTCGTTCTAAATGTTTATCATGTCATCTTTCCCTTTTGAGGATGTGTTTTAAAATGTTGAATATGTGTTAAGAAAGGTTAAGATTTCATGTCAAAAGTCGAATAAAGGTTGTTATGCCAATTTGTATGAAAAGCCTCTATTTATTTAGGATTTTCCAAATATTTCCCTTATGTGTACAAATACTTTACATGATAGGCCTTATTGTTGCTAATGATCATGTTATTTGAATGTGTAAAAAGGGAAACTTGAATTGTTAAGTACGGCCAAGTGCCAAATAAATGACTTTATAAATGAGGCCACTCGTGCCGCGATCGGACGCCATGCCAATACACATGATGTTAACTGTTATAGAAATGAAAATTGATATTGTGGATATGGATGATGTCTCAAATAATATGACCTAGACGATAGGGTCGAGATCGGACTCCGTGTAAGAACACGGTGGTATTGTGGTTTGTGGCATATCAGTACTAAAGATCACCCAACCTAATAAGATGGAAATTGATTTGAGAATTTATGTGATTCTTACTTGAAGTTTTAGTACTGTTTAAAGCTCTTATTGTACTCATGGTTGTTTCCCCCTTGTATTATTGTTCATTCTATTGAGATAGTGATTTAGTTTTACATACTAGTACTATTCGACAGTACTAACGTCCCTTTTTTGCCGGGGGCGCTGCATCTTTAAATGGATGCAGGTGGTTCTGTGGCAGACAGTGTTGATCACAGACAGTAGTGCATCCTCTTCCCAGTAAACTCGGAGAGCCCCACTTCATTCTAGGGTCTTGTATTATATATTTTGCTATGTTGTAGTCACTTTTGAGGTATAGTCGGGGCCTTGTCTTTGGCATTATCTTTACGCTCCATTTGTATCTATAGAGGCTCTGTAGATATTATGTGGGCTGTGTATGGGTGCTTGAAAGATCAAACAGATTATGTTGTGTTTTGGACTCTTGTTCCACTAAATCGTAAAGTGTATGTGTTTTGGAACTTAACAATGATGTAGCAAAATGAAATGAATTAGTAATGTTTATATATATATAATCTTTCAACAATTTAACTAATGGAAACACGCCTTATCTTGATCATAAGCGAGTTGGGCAAAAGGTTTCTATCAGGCTTGCTCGATCGGGCCCACTCGGTGGAGGGCTGATCGCGCTCCTCAGTTTTGGGGCGTGGCATGAATACACCGTAAAATAATATCATGATTGGATACCGCCATGGCGCGTCCATTATTATCCACTAGAACAACCCACACCACCTTTGCACCATACATTGCTTCAAGTTGTCATGATGTGGGGATCCGAAGAAGATGAGAGTTTTGCATGTATGATGAAGTTATTTCTAGACGAAGAAGACATGGACTGCAGTGTAATTGTGGAGGAGGAGGAGGAAGACCTTCCCATTCAGACAGTAGGAGAAAGAGTTGTCCTCCAGAACTGGACCGCTGCACCATCCCGGGCACACCGAGTTCCCGAGTAGCCTGGCAAATTAGCATGACTTATTTTCAAATTGTTTTGAGCATTTATGCAATTTTCAGTATTTGTTTTGAAATATTTACTCGAGCTGTCAAGTCGTACTTGTTGATAGCTTTAAATTTTATTAATGTATTATTGTTTTTCGTATTTATTATTATCTTTCTACATTCTTTTCATTACATATCCCGATGAACCTATGATTGTGACGTGTAATGAAACAATGCAATATAAGGACAGTGATTTGGAAGATTTGGAAGATGATGTAATACCTGAGGAAATTGTCAAAGAAGTAGAGAATTTGAAAATAAAAGGAATATGAGGATAGTTTCATCTATCACCGTCATAGAAGGAAGAGTATATCAGGTTCCTAAAGGAATATGAGGATATTTTCCCATGGTACTACGATTATATGATTGGGTTAACCACATCCATAATATCTCACAAGCTACCTACAAATCCCATGTGTCTATAGGTAAAGAAGAAACTCAAAAAGTTCAAGCCATATATGAGTCTGAAGATAAAAGAGTCACCAAGCAAATCAAATCCAAGGTTCTTTGAGTGGTCGAATACCCGACCGGGATGGAGCCTTTGGCTGCGTTTTGGGACAATATGACGAAACTGGAAGGAAAGAGCAAGGGATACATTATCTGAGCAAGAAGTTCACGCCTTGTGAGTCCCGGTATTCTCTGTTGGAATGCACCTGCTGTGCCTTGACATGGATAGCACAAAAGTTGAGACATTATTTTTGTGCATACACTACATATCTCATATCAAGGATGGATCTGCTGAAATATATCTTTCAGAAACCGATACATATGGGTAAGTTAGCAAAGTGGAAGATATTGCTAAGTGAGTCCGGCATCATCTATGTGACTCATAAGGCAGTCAAGGGGAAAGCATTATCTGATCACTTGGCAGAGAATCCCATAGAAGGAAAATACGAGCCATTAAAGACATATTTTCCCGATGAGGAAGTGTCATTTGTAGGTGAAGATATTACCGAAGCATACAACGGTTGGATGGTGTCCTTCGACGGAGCAGCAAACTTCAAGGTAGTGGGCATCAAAGCTGTCTTAGTATCAGAAACCGGGAAACATTATGTGGTATTCGCAAAACTCACGTTCCCGTGCACCAACAATATGATAGAATATGAGGCCTGCATCCTGGGACTCAAGTTGGCCATCGACATGAATGTTCAGGAGCTGCTACTTATCGGAGATTCTGATCTATTGGTACACCAGGTTTTAGAAGGATGGGATACTAAGAACACTGAAATATTGTCATATTTGCATTGTGTACAAGAACTGATCAAGAGGTTACAAAGATAGAATTCAAACATGTTCCAAGGATCCATAATGAGCTTGCAGATGCGCTAGCTACCTTGTCTTCCATGATACAACATCCATAAAATATTTCATCAATCCTATCCCAATAGGAATTCGTAAGCAACCAGTTTATTCTTCTCATGTTGAAGAAGCGTTTGACGAAAATGTTCCAATATATCAAGGAACTCTTGGAAAGGGGAGAATATCCATAAAATGCTACACACTTAGAAGCGCATGCTTCAAAGATTGGCCAACCATTTCTTTCAAATAAGAGGAATGTTGTATAGAAGGACTCATGATTTGGGACTATTGTGATGCGTCGATGCCAAGGAAGCATCTAGATTGCTCGAAGAAAGATATGTCGATACTAGCGAACCTCACATGAATGGTTTTGTTTTGTCCAAGAAGATGTTAAGAGCATGTAATTTCTTGATGACTATGGAAATAGACTACATCAAATATGTTCAAAAGTATCACCAATTCCAAATACATGCTGATATGATATGAGTACCACCCAACAAACTCAATGTAACGAGTTCACCCTGGCCTTTCTCTGCTTGAGGCATGGATGTCATTGGACCAATTGATCCCGCTGCTTCAAACGGACACAAGTTCATTCTTGTGGCCATAGACTACTTCAAAAAAGTTCCTAGGCACCTTTTGCAACCATTCTTTAGCTTCCCCCATCAGTGAAAAGGGGAACAATGTCATCCCAACGTAGTCCTTGGAAACGGATAATTGTAAGTATCCGTAATTTCTAGGAAGTTCTAAATGTGTTGCTGCGGGTCGTCATGAGACAGACCCACATACTTCTCTGTAGACTGACTCAGTTTTACCATGTATTATTTGAGTTCAAAGTGAACTGTGATATCAGGATTCATAATACCCTGAGTCATATTAGCAAGATTGGGCCTTGCCTCTTCTATCACCGGACGCTCTTCATTACCTGCCATCTCTAGTGGTTGCCGTTGAACTATAATGTCCAACTCTTTTTATGTTCTAGTTCTAGATTTGACTTCCTTCTCACCCTGTGAAGTGTTCGTTCTATTCAGGATCAAGAGGACGGATGTTGTTTGAGCTTCTACTCCTCTGCATTCAAGAGATGAGCTTGTGTTAACACAAATGAGGTGAACTGCAAATAAAAACATGAACATATAACTAATAAAAGCTTAACTCAGAAAAGTATCTAATTTCTAATTCTCTGGCAAAGGTGCCAAAAACTTGTTGGACCAAACAGACACACGCAAGTATACGTGGTCGTCAAGTAATAAAGTACTGAGTAGAGTATCGTTCCCACGGAGACTTATGATTAACTTTTGACTAATTTAAACTCAAACAACTTATCTATTCAAGAGATTTTTCTAAAAAATGTGTAGGTAAGTAATCAACAATCAAAGAAACTATAATGTAGTTAAACAAACTAGAGATCAACTAAAACACGTAGGCAATTTCAGATAGGCTAGCTAACAATCTTGTTGCGTTCTTCACTTAAATTGACTAATTGATTTATCTAGTTGGTTGATTGACAAGGTTAATGTTACTCCTAAGAATCTGTCGAGTTCTTACTCACCTACTCAAGCTAACTTAATACCTATATGTCTATGGAATTAAAAAAAGAACGCATTCACATTTCCTGTATTTCAACCAAGCAAGACAATTTGGTATATTTTTGTACTAACTGCGATTCATTTTCCTGATGCCCGGGTTCAAGAACTTTCTCTATTTAAACCTATATACAATTATAAATTCCCACTTTTGAGTTCAAGTCTAGATTTGTAGGTATGAGTGGCAAATGGGCGGGTCGGTCGGATATGGTTCAGATAAAAAACGGGTAATAAAAAATGGATAAACTACCCAACCCATATTTAATACGGATAAAAATGGGTTACCTGGCGGGTAATACGGGTAATCATATTATCCACGATTTCTTGCTTATGATCACTTTTGGGAGAATTCTTAGTTTTCCTAACTTGAGGAACCCCCAATTTGAGGCTTTACTGTGTGACCCAAAAGGGTCACCTTAGGTAATTTAAGCTATATCTGTGTTCCGAGGCTCCGAGAGCCTCCGTTAGTATCACCTCGATATGCGTGCACAGCCCGAGCGTGTAGCCGAGAAGCTATTATGTGAAAATTTGATGAAAATGAGATTTGCTAATTAAGAAATGAATATAGTCGACTTGGGTCAATATTTCTGATAAAATAGACCCGGACCCGCGATTAGACGGTCCCGGAGGGTCCCTAAGAAAATATAGGACTTGAGCATATGCTCGGAATCGAATTCCGAGGTCCCAAGATCGAGAAATGAATTTTTAAAAGAAATTGTTTTCTGAAAAGATTAAAGGAATGTAAAAGTGAATAATTATGTGAAAACCTTGTTACTGGGCCCGTGTCATGGTTCTGGAGCCCGGAACATGTTTATTATATATTATTTGTCTTATTTGTAAAATTTGGTGTAAAACGGGTGTGAATTGAGTGGGTTCGGATCAAAATGAGATTTTGAGGTTTTAAAGAATTTGAAATGCGACTTGGAAAGTGATGTTATGTTCCCGAGGTCTGAATGAGATTCCGAGACCGGGAATAGTTTCGTGGTGTCATTTATAACTTATTTGCAAAATTTAAGGTCATTCTGAGTGGTTTAGTCCGGTGCGGCGCGTTAAAGTGAATTCTAGAATTTCAAGTCCTTAAGTTTTGAATTCAGGGGTTTTGGAGAGTGATTTTAAGTTTTAGAGTTGTATTGAGTGTTCCGTGAGTTCGAGCAAGTCCGTTTAATGATTTGGGACTTGTTGGTATTTTTGGACGGGGGCTCGAGTGGGCCCAGGTGCCTCCCGGACCACGTGCGAGGCCAAAAACCAGCAAAAACCACTGTTGGTGCACAACAGCTGGTGTGACCGCAGGTGCGGTTGCCCAGCCGCAGGTGCGGGACCGCCCCTGGTGTCCCAGCCTCGCAGGAGCAGACCCCAGCCCCCTTGCCTAAGTCCGCAGGCGCGAGACCGCAGGCGCGGTCCAAGCCATCGCTGGCGCGACCCTTTCCGCAGGGGCGACCCAACTTCCGCAGGAGCGGGACCGCTAGTGTGGCTCCCAATCCCGCAGGCGCGAGCCCAGGGTCCCAGGCCCTTTTCCGCAGGGGCGACCACTTTCTCGCAGGCGCGGGACCGCACCTGCGGTCCTATTGTCGCAGGTGCGGAAACCCCTGTTGGCAGCTCACTTAAATACTCCAAAATTTCGGGTTTTTCTCATTTCATCCATCTTCAACCTCCATTAGAGAGCCTCCAAGCTTGGGCATCACCATCCACGACCACCCACTGTAAGAGGTAAGTAAAACCCCATAAAACTTCTAATTTTAACAATAATTCCTAGCTTAATTCACTAATAAACCACCTAAAATCATTGAATTAGGTAGTAAACTTTAGGGTTCTTAGGAATTTTGTTATTTTCCATATTAGGCCATAAATTCGTGAATAAATTACATAACTTCGATCCTTAGACTCCGGGTAATTGATTCCTCCACAAATTTTCAAAAAAGTCTAAACGTGTGGGCACGGGGTCGAATTTTAGTATTTTTGGAAGAATAGTAGGAAATGCATAACTTGACTTAGAAATTGATTTATTGAGTACTTATTGATGTACTTGGGTTGATCATGTCTAGATAATACCGTTCCGGAGTCGGATTCTAAAGGAAAGGCTGTGATCGAGGCTTGACTTGCAATTTTTGGAGCCGAGGTAAGTGTTTGGCTTAACCTCAGCTTGAGGGATTAGGTATAGAGTCTTATTTGCTATGTGTAACTCATGTCCAACGTATAGGCGTGGTGACGAGTGCTTATGCGTTGCGGTCAAGTATGACCGTGAGTCAATTGTGATGAAATTTTCTATGTTCCTAATATTCCCGCACTATGAGTGAATTATGAATTAAAAGTGATACTTGATGTTGTTTCTTGATGTTGAGAGTTGTTGAGTTATTTGCTCCAGTTGAGGCTTACACTGTCGAAATTGTATTACTGATGCGAGGTTGGTTATAGCTGAGACCCTTGTCGGGCATTTGTGATGTTGTAAATGATGATTTCTCTTTGCCGGGACAATAGAATTGTATTGAATAGTTCCATGCACTTGAGACTTTGTGTTGTTGAATTTCANTCTCTTTGCCGGGACAATAGAATTGTATTGAATAGTTCCATGCACTTGAGACTTTGTGTTATTGAATATCATATTATTGTCGCCTTGTGTTTTATTACTCGTCACACGAGGGGACATTCCGTGTTGACTGAGTGTTATTATATATGCACGAGGGGACATTCCGTGCCGAGTGATTGTGAGGTTATGCACCAGGGGACATTCCGTGCCGAGTGTTATTATATATGCATGAGGGGACATGCCATGCCGAGTGATTGTGAGGTTATGCACCAGGGGACATTCCGTGCCGAGTGTTATTATATATGCATGAGGGGACATGCCATGCCGAGTGATTGTGAGGTTACGCACGAGGGGATATTCCGTGCCGAGTGTTATTATATATGCATGAGGGGACATTCCATGTCGAGTGTTATTATATATGCACGAGGGGACATTCCGTGCCGAGTGACTGTTAGGTTATGCACGAGGGGACATGCCGTGCCCTTTCTGTTCATTATCTGTTTGAGAAGCTATATTTCTGCCGAGTTTTTACGTTTCATTTATTACCTTGTATTGTTGTGTTAGAATATTGTTACCCTATCTCCCCAGTATGTTCTCCCCGTATCTGTCTTACTTGGTTATTTCTGTTGTCATTTTTCCTGCTACCATATAAAATTGCACAGGTACATATGTAGTGTTGGTCCTAGCCTCGTCACTACTTCGCCGAGGTTAGGCTCGACACTTACTCAGTACATGGGGTCGGTTGTACTGATGCTACACCTGCACTTCTTTATGTTGTGCAGATTACGCAGCCGGACCCGGGGATCGCTGACAATCAGAGCATCTCATTCTGCCATACAGGAGACTTGATGTAGACCCACAGACGTTCGTGGGCCTTGACGTCACCTTCTACTTTCCACTTTCAGCTCTGTCT
>ML291966.1:1220-11981 GCA_005239495.1 Nicotiana undulata
AGAATAGCTTCCCGGCTACACGTCCGGGCTGTGCACGCATATCGAGGTGATACTAACGGAGGTTCTCAGAGCCTCGGAACACAGATATAGCTTAAATTACATAAGGTGACCTTTTGGGTCATCACAATCTCCACCTCTAAAACAAACGTTCGTCCTCGAACGGACGTAGAAAAATACCTGAGTCTGAGAATAGATGGGGATAACGACTCCTCATATCGGACTCGGACTCCCATGTAGCTGCCTCGGCAGGCTGACCCCTCCACTGAACACGGACCGAAGGATAACTCTTCGACCTCAACTGTCGAACCTGCCTATCTAGTATGGCTACTGGCTCCTCCTCATAAGTCAGATCCTTGTCCAATTGGACACCGCTGAAATCAAGAGACATGAGACGGATCGTAATATATCTCTGGAGCATAGATACATGAAAAACTGGATGCACTGCTGATAAATGCGGTGGCAAGGCAAGTCTGTAGGCCACCTCTCCTACCTTGTCCAAAATCTCAAATGGACCAATATACCTAGGGCTCAACTTGCCCTTCTTCCCGAACCTCATCACGCCCTTCATAGGCGACACTCGGAGGAACACCTGGTCTCCTACCATGAAAGCCAAATCTCGAACTCTACGATCTGCATAGCTCTTTTGCCTGGACTGAGCTGTACGAAGCCTATCCTGAATAATCTTCACTTTATCCAAAGCATCCTGGACTAACTCGGAACCCAATAACCTAGCCTCTCCGGGCTCGAACCATCCGACTGGAGACCGACATTGCCTACCATACAACGCCTCATACGGAGCCATCTGAATGCTCGACTGGTAACTGTTGTTATAGGCAAACTCTGCTAAAGGCAAGAACAGGTCCCATGAACCACCGAAATCAATAACACATGCCCGCAACATATCCTCCAAAATATGAATAGTGCGCTTGGACTGTCCGTCCGTCTGAGGATGAAACGATGTACTCAACTCAATCTGTGTGCCTAACTTTCGCTAGAATACTCTCCAGAAATGGGAGGTAAACTGAGTACCTCGGTCTGATATAATAGATAGGGGCACACCGTGCAATCTGACGATCTCTGTCATATAAATCTGAGCCAACTTATCTGCTGAAGATGAAACTGTCACCGGGATGAAATGTGTTGACTTGGTCAGCCTCTCAACCACAACCCATACTGCGTCAACCATTCTCGGAGTCCATGAAAGTCCAACCCCAAAATCCATCGTGATACGCTGCCATTTCCACTCGGAAAGCTGAATCTGCTGCATCAAACAACCTGGTCTCTGGTGCTAATATTTAACCTGCTGACAATTCAAGCACCGAGCCACATAGGCCACAATATCTTTCTTCATTCTACGCCACGAATAATGCTGTCGCAAGTTCTGGTACATCTTCGCGGCGCCCGGATGAATGGAATATCGGGAACTATGGGCCTCCTGCAATATTAACTCACGAATGCCATCAACATCAGGAACACATATACGTCCCTGCAATCTCAAAACTCCCTCGGCATCAACTGTGACCTGCTTGGCACGTCCGTGCCGAACCGCATCTCTAAGAGCACATAAATGGTGATCATCATACTGCGTGACATGAATACGATCATACAATGACGAACGAGCGACGGTATGGGCCAAAACATTGCCACCCTCAGAAACCTCCAATCTGACAAACCGATTGGCTAACGCCTGAACATCCAAAGCCAAAGGTCGCTCTCCAACTGATAAGTAAGACAAACTACCCATGCTGACTGATTTTCGGCTCAAAGCATCGGCCACCACATTGGCTTTTCCCAGATGATAGAGTATGGTAATATCATAGTCTTTCAGCAACTCTAACCACCTTCTCTGCCTCATATTCAACTCCTTTTGCTTTAACAAGTATTGCAAACTCTTATGATCAGTGAATACCTCACACTATACCCCATATAAATAGTGCCTCCAAATCTTCAAGGCGTGAACAATAGCTGCAAGTTCCAAATCATGGACTGGATAGTTCTTTTCATGAATCTTCAACTGACAGGAAGCATAGGCTATAACCTTCCCATCCTGCATCAACACTGCACCAAGCCCAACTTGCGAAGCGTCACAATACACGGTATAAGAACCTGAACCTGTGGGTAGTACCAACACTGGTGTTGTGGTCAATGCGGTCTTGAGCTTCTGAAAGCTCACCTCACACTCCTCCGACCATCTAAACTGGATATTTTTCTGCATCAACTTGGTCATAGGGGATGCTATGGCCGAAAACCCCTCCACGAACCAGCGATAATAGCCTGCTAGGCCTAAGAAACTCCGAATCTCTGTGGCTGAAGTGGGCCTAGGCCAATCTCTAACTGCTGAAACCTTCTTTGGATCCACCTGAATACCTTTTGCCGACACAACATGGCCCAGAAATGCCACTGAACTCAACAAGAACTCACATTTAGAAAATTTGGCATACAACTAACTATCCTTCAGAGTCTGAAGGACGACTCGAAGGTGCTGCTCGTGCTCCTCTCGGCTGCGAGTGTATATCAAAATATCATATATAAAAATGATCACGAATGAATCCAAATAAGGCCTGAATACCCGATTCATCAACTTCATGAAAGCAGCGGGGGCATTAGTCAACCCGAACGACATGACGAAGAACTCATAATGTCCATAACGGGTGCGTAAAGCTGTCTTGGGCACATCAGATGCCCTAATCCTCAGCTGATGATAACCAGACCTCAAGTCTATTTTTGAGAAGACCGTAGCACCCTGAAGCTGATCAACTAAGTCATCAATCCTCGGCAAAAGGATACTTATTCTTGACCGTAACCTTATTCAATTGTCGGTAATCAATACACATCCTCATTGAGCCGTCTTTCTTCTTTACGAACAACACTAGAGCACTCCAAGGAGAAACACTAGGCCTAATGAAGCTTTTATCCAACAAATCCTGCAATTGTTCCTTTAACTCCTTCAACTCTGGCGGAGCCATACGATACGGGGGAATAGAAATGGACTGAGTGCCCTTAGCTAGCTCAATACAGAAATCAATGTCCCTATCGGGTGGCATACCCGGCAGGTCAGAATGGAATACCTCTGGAAATTCACGAACCACAGGCACATACTCCATAGGAGGAACCTCAGTACTAGAATCACGAACATAGGCCAAATACGCTAAACACCCCTTCTCGACCATGCGCTGAGCCTTCATATAAGAAATAACTCTGCCTGAGGAATGACTAGGAATCCCTCTCCACTCTAAACGAGGTACTCCTGGCAAGGCTAATGTCACTGTCTTGACATGACAGTCCAAGATAGCATGATAGGGAGACAGCCAATCCATACCCAAGATCACGTCAAAATCAACCATGTCCAAAAGAAAAAGATCTACCCGAGTCTCCAATTCCCCAATAGCCACTATACATCCCCGATAAACACGATCAACCACGATAGACTCACCCACCGGGGTAGACACATATACAGCAGAACTCAAAGAATCACGAGGCATGCTCAAATAAGGTGCGAATATGAAGACACATATGAATAAGTAGATCCTGGATCAAATAATACCGATGCCTCGCGGCTGCAGACTGAAACCGTATCTGTAATAACTGCCTCAGAAGCCTCAGCATTTGGACGAGCAGGAAATGCATAACATCGGGGCTGAGCCCCTCCAACCTAAACATCCCTAGGTCTACCTGCTGCCACCTGGCCTCTACCCCTCGCGGCCTGTGCTCTACCTCTATGAACCTGACCACCACCTCTAGTACCTCGACCACCACCTCTAGCTGGATGAGGGGGCACGGGTGCACTAGGTGCGGGAACCATAGCACGTGAACCCTGATACTGGGATCAACTAGAGCCTCTGGGNACTGAGCGCTGATAGGTGCTAATGGTGCACGCTGGGATACCTGAAGAGTGGACTGATAAGGTCTGGGAGGATGACCTCCGCTGAAAGAACCACGACCTCCAGACGAGGATCCAGTGAACCTACCGAAATGACGGGGTCTCTTGTAAGTCCCCTGACCACTACCCTGTGAGAGTATCAACTCAATCCTCCTAGCTATATCCGCTGCATCCTGGAATGAAATGTCTACACCAGCCTCTCTGGCCATCTGAAGTCGGATAGGCTGAGACAAACCCTCGATGAACCTCCTAACCCGCTCCCGATCAGTGGGGAGTATCAATAAAGCATGACGAGCCAGAGTAATGAACCGAGTCTCGTACTGAGTAACGGTCATGGAACCCTGCTGGAGGCGCTCAAACTGTCTCCGTAACTCCTCTTTCTGAGTAATGGGAAGGAACTTCCCCAAGAACACCTTCGTGAACTGGGACCAAGTCAACTGTACAGAACCAGCTGGTCTGGCTAGGCAACAGTCTCTCCACCTAGTCTTGGCTGCACCAGACAACCGAAAAGTAGCAAAATCAACCCTGTTGGACTCCACGATGCCCATGTTCCGTAAAACCTCATAGAAACTGTCCAAGTAGTCCTGGGGGTCCTCAGACGAAGCGCCAGTGAATGTAGCTGTGAAGAGCTTGGTGAACCTATCTAACCTCCATAAAGCATCTGCGGACATAGCCGCTCCCTCAGCTGCTGGAGCTGGAATAACTAGCGGGACCAATACGGCTGGCTGAGGTGCTGGTGTCTGAAACTACTGAGCTACCTGCTCTGGAGTGCGAGTGGCAGGAGTCTGGGTGCCTCCTCCAGCATGAGAGACGGCTGGTGCAGTCGGAAGAAGTCTGGCCTGTGCCACACTCTCCATAAGTCCTACCAGACGGACAAGAGCGTCCTAGAGCACTAGGGTAGCTATGAACCCCTCTGGGACCTATGCTGGTCCAACTGGGACTGCTGGAACTGGGACCTCCTCGTCGGACTCGACCTGAAGGTCCTCCACTGGGGCTGCTGCTCTAGGTTGAGCCCTGCCCCGGCCTCGACCTCTAGTACGGCCTCGTCCTCGACCTCGACGCCTCGTAGGAGCTGTAGCAGGAGTGTCGGGCTGCTGAGCGGGACCAAGGGAAGCACGCATCCTCGCCATCAGCGAGAGAATAGAATAGAGATTTGATTAGTATACAGAACATACCACGCACGACAGAGTATGAAGAAAATAGAAGTATCCTAACTTAGCAGCCTCTGAGGGATAAATACAGACGTCTCCGTACCGATCCCTCAGACTCTACCAAGGTGTCTGTGAGTTGTGAGACCTAAGCAACCTAGAGCTCTGATACCAACTTGTCACGACCCAAATTCCCATCCCTTTAGGCCGTGACTGCGTCTAACGTTGAACCCGCTAGGCCAGCCAACGTATAACATGCAATAGTAATTTAAAACTATTTAATAAGAAATAAAACGCTAACCTTTCAACTTTAACCAATTCAATCATATACTGGGATAATAGTGGGAAACCGTTTAACCGTACATCAATAACATACCTTTCCCAACAATAATCTTTCCAACATCGATAATAAAAATAACAGAACTTGAATGCGGAAAAAAGGAACATATCAATCATAAAACAACGTAAACTTCCCAAAACCGGGGTGTCACAATCTCACGGACTAGCTACTAGAATACTAAATACAAGTCTGGAATGAAAATACAACACTGTCTTGAAAATAAGGAGAAAGACAATGAAGCGGTAAAGGAAAGAAGCCTCGGGATCCACGAACGCCAGTGTATACCTCGAAGCTCTGACGTGGACTGAAGGTATCTCCCTCAGAACGCTCCACGGGGTCCGGTAGCAGGGTCTGCACAACACAAGGAAGTGCAGTGTAGTATCAGTACAACCGACCCCATGTACTGAGTAAGTGCCAAGCCTAACCCCGGCCGAAGTAGTGACGAGGCTAGACTTAGCATAATGCGATCGCCTGTCCTTGTCTATGAAGTTATATGTACAAGAATTAACCGATAATGAAAACAAGTATGATCAAATAGAAGAGGTATGGGGACAAATAGGGGAAACATATTAACAGGGCAGCAATAATATCGGAACTTAAATGATAAAAATAAGATATGTGTACATGCTGGGGATACAGGAAAAACAACATCTAATTCACAATGGTACAGTGAGAATACGGCTGGAAAGTAAAAGAAGAAACCGAAGAAACAGCTATCAGTATCCGGGATTCAATCAAATAAGAGAGCACGGCATGTCCCCTCGTGCGTAATCTCAAATATCAAATCGGCACGGCATGTCCCCTCGTGCATATATCACAATATCACAACATCACAACACAGCATGTCCCCTCGTGTGTATATAATAAATATCAATCGGCACGGCATGTCCCCTCGTGCATATATAACAATATCAACACTCGGCACGGCATGTCCCCTCGTGCATAACAATAACATCACCCCTCTTCCTTACCAGAACAGTATAAATATCAATGGCAAGGAAATTTCAATATAATAGAAATGCAAGACAATAATGCTCAACGAGGGGGTACATATCAATATTAAACACACAATTGCCCGGCAAGGGTCTCAGCTATACCAATCTCAACAGAGTATTTTTGACAACAAATATTCATCGTCAACAACAATTTACGTCTCAATCTTTCACCACAACCAACAACATACTATTACAAGTAATGGAAATTTCATAATATAAAAGACATGGAAGAAAAGCTACGATTACTATCACGTTAGACTCGCGGTCATGCTAGACTCTGATCACATAGGTACTCGTCATACTACCTATGCAACGAACATGCTTAACAAGTAAACACGTAGCAGAAAATACCTATTCCCTCACTGAAGTTAGACAAGTCACTTACCTCGGGTCCAAAATAGAGTGATTAACCCTCTAACACCGCCTTTCCTTTATAATCCGGATCCGAAACGATATTATCTAGACATATTCAACTCAAGTATATCAATAATGACTCAATAACTCAAACCCATAGCCTAATTACCCATTTCTAATCATTCTTCCTAAAATTCCAAAATTTGACCCCGGGCCCACGTGGTCGAAACTCGAGGTTCGGACCAAAACCCGATCACCCATATCCCCACGATTAAGAATATACAATTTGTTTTAAGATTCGACCCCAAATTGGGGTTGAATCACCCAAAAATCCCAAACACCTAACACTACCCACTTACCCCAATTTCTACCTTAAATTGCATGTTTTAGGCTTAGGAATTCAATAAAGATTAATGAAAAATGAAGAAAATAAGTTAAGATTCACTAACCCACGAAGTATTGGTTAAAGGAAGCTTCAATGGATGGCTAAGGGGTTTGGAGAAGGAGGAGTTCGTGTGTTTTTATGAAAATCCCGGAATAACACTGGTTTGGACTTTAATATTTCACTGGGCAAATTTTCGCACCTGCGGGATCGCAAGTGCGGAAAAATGATCGCACCTGCGGACTTGTGCCAGCCCAGAAGGGGCCGCACCTGCGGAAAAGGGCTCGCTCCTGCAGAGGCCGCTCCTGCGGAATTTGGTCGCCCCTGTGGGAAAGCTCACGCCTGCGGTCACGCGCCTGCGTACTTTGAGCAAAGGGCTGGGGATCGCACCTGCAAGGCTGGGACCGCAGGGGCGGTCCCGCACCTGCGGCTGGGCAACCGTACCTGCGGTCACACCAGCTGCTGTGCACCAACAGTTGTTTTTGCTGGTTTTTGGCCTTGCGCGGGGTTCGGGAGGCACTTGGGCCCACCCGAGCCCCCGTCCAAATATACCAACAAGTCCTAAATCACTAACTGGACTCGCTCGAACTTTTGGAACACGAAAAACAACAGCGGAACTCGAAATCAAACCCCGAAACTTATTTAATCAATCTTAGGAACTTTATGATTTTAGGATTTACTTCCAACGCCGAACCAACCTAAACTACTCGGAACGACTTCAAAGTTTACAAACAAGTTATAAATGACACCACGGAACTATTCCTGGTCTCGGAATCTCATTCGAACCTCGGGAACATAACATCACTTTCCAAGTCGCATTTCAAATTCTTTAAAATCTCATTTTTTATCCGAAATCACTCAATTCACGCCCCTTTTACACCAAAATTTACATATAGGGCAAATAATATATAATAAACTTGTTCCGGGCTCCGGAACCATAATACGGGCCCGGTAACACAGTTTTCACATAATTATTCATTTTCAAAATCCTTTATTAATTTCAGAAAACAATGTTCTTTAAAAATTCATTTCTCGGGCTTGGGACCTCAGAATTCGATTCCGAGCATATGCCCAACTCCCATATTTTCCTACGGACCCTCCGGGACCGTCGAATCACGGGTCCGGGTTCGTTTACCAGAAATGTTGACCAAAGTCAACTATATTCATTTATTAGTTATCAAAACTCATTTTTATCAAATTTTCAAATAATAGCTTCCCGGCTACACGCCCCGGCTGCGCACGCATATCGAGGTGAGACTAACGGAGGCTCTCGGAACCTCGGGACACAGATATAGCTTAAATTACATAAGGTGACCTCTTGGGTCATCACATTTTTGGGTCGTGACAGACTGTGCCTTGCAATGGTAATAAATATCGGCTGAATAGGCTCCTTATTCATCATTACCAGCTTGCTATTTTCCTCTTCAACTTAGTGCAACTTAGCGGACACTTATTATAGTATTTTTAAAATATTTTATACTACTATTTAGCAGAGAAAACACGTGCAGCGCACGCGTCCAAATTTCACGTGCGACGCACGCGTCCGAAAACTAGTATATTTCACGTGAAATAGATGTTTCGAAACAAATAAATAAGGTATCAAATCTTTCAACATTCTTACTTGACAAAATTTTTGATACTCATTCTTCAGAAAGAATACAATATATATCTAAAAATCGTTAACTAGTTTCTATATAGTTATGTACTCTAAGTCAAAAGTTTATTGTGATGACCCAAAAGGTCATCCTAAGTAATTCTAGCTAAATCTGTGTTCCGAGGCCTCGAAAGCCTCTGTTAATCTCACCTCGATATGCATGCGCAGCCCGGGCAAGTAGCCGTGAAGCTTCCATGTGAAAATTTGATAAAAAATGGGATATTTGAATTGAATAACTTAATAAAGTTGACTTTGTGATGACCCAAAAGGTCATCCTTAATAATTCCAGCTAAATCTGTGTTCCGAGGCCTCGAAAGCCTCCGTTAATCTCACCTCGATATGCGTGCGCAGCACAGGCAGGTAGCTGGGAAGCTTCCATGTCAAAATTTGATAAAAAATGGGATTTTTGAATTGAATAACTGAATAAAGTTGACTTTGGTCAACATTTTCGGTAAACGGATCCGGACCCGTGATGTGACGGTCCCGGAGGGTCTGTAGGAAAATATGATACTTGGGCATATGCCCGGAATCGAATTCCGAGGCCCCAAGTCCGGGAAATGAATTTTTAAAGAAAATTGTTTTCTGAAAATAATAAAGTAATGTGAAAGTGAATAATTATGTGAAAACCTTGTTACCGGGCCTGTGTTATGGTACAGGAGCCCGAATAGGTTTATTATATGTTGTTTGTCCTATCTGTGAGATTTGGTGTAAAACGGGTTTGATTTGATTGGTTTCGGATCCAAGTGAGGAAAAATGGAGTTAATGAACTTGTGGGGTTTCTAAAGAATTTGAAATGTGGCTTGAGAGGTGATTTTATGTTCCCGAGGTCCGAATGAAATTCCGAGACCGGGAATAGTTCCGTTGTGTCGTTTATAACTTATCTGCAAAATTTGAAGTCATTCCGAGTGGTTTAGGCCGGTTCGGCGCGTTGAAGTGAATTCTAGAATTTCAAAGTTCTTAAGTTTTGAATTCAGGGGTTTTGGAGGGTGATTTTGAGTTTTAGAGTTGTATTGAGTGTTCCGTGAGCACGAGCAAGTCCGTTTAATTATTTGGGACTTGTTGGTATTTTTGGACGGGGGCTCGGGTGGTCCTAGGTGCCTCCCAGACCCCGCGCGAGGCCAAAAACCACTGCTGGTGCACAGCAGTTGGTGTGAGCACAGGTGCGGTTGCCCAGCCGCAGGTGCGGGACCGCCCCTGCGGTCCCAGCCTCGCAGGTGCGATCCCAGCCTCGCAGGTGCGATCCCCAGCCCCTTGCCCAAAGTCTGCAGGCGCGAGACCGTAGGTGCGGTCCAGGCCATCGCAGGTGCGACTTTTCTGCAAGGGCGACCAAAATTCCGCAGGAGCGGGACCGCTGGTGCGGCTCCTAACCCCGCAGATGTGAGCCCAGGGTCCCAGGCCCTTTTCCGCAATTGCGATCTTTTTCTCGCAGGTGCAAGACCGCACCTGCGGTCCTAAGGTCGCAGGTGCGGAAACCCCTGTTGGCAGGTCACTTAAATACTCTAAAATTTTGGGTTTTCTTCACTTTCACCCATCTTCAACCACCATTAGAGGACAATCAAGTTGGGGCAAACACCTTCCACGACCACCCACTAAGACGTAAGTTAAAACCCATAAAACCTCTAATTCTAACACTAATTCTTATTTAAATACACTATTAAATCATCTAAAAAAATTTAGAATTAGGTAGTAAACTTTAGGGTTTTTGAGGATTTACTGATTTTTCCATGTTAGGCCATGAATCCTTGAATAAATTACATAACTTCGATCCTTAGACTCCGGGTAATTGATTCCTTCACGAATTTTCGAAAATCTAAACGTGTGGGCCCGGGGTCGAATTTTAGAATTCTTGAAAGAATAGTAGGAAATGCCTAACTTGGCTTACAAATTTCTTTATTGGGTACTTATTGATGTTAATAAATCCATTATGTCTAGATATCCCCGATTCGGAGTTAGATTCGAGAGGAAAGGCTGTGATTGAGGCTTGACTTGCAATTTTTGGAGCCGAGGT